>CM018031.1:46818704-47019106 GCA_008638375.1 Nyssa sinensis
TAAGAATATGATAGCCAATCATCATCAATAAGATTCTATAATAGCCAATGGGAACAGTTGCCATAAAGGCCAATAAACAATAGTACACAATGTACAATTAGGAGTAAAGGACATAACATCAACATGAAACACTTAACATGTGAACAGTGGCAAATGAACAGTAGGTTCACAATGTGTAATCAGTAGGAATGGCATAACAATGTTCTGGAATTCTCAACGATAATACAATAACAAGAAAGTACTGCCATTATAATTGATCACAATAAATCAATAAGGAATATCTCGCAATACAAGATAATCACAAGAACAATGTAACTCAACAATTTTAGTTGAGCAATCATATAAGAGATGCTTTTGTTCTGTGTCAGGGCTTGATTTGCCCTCGGTCCTTGGGGGCCCGGTTTACCCCCTTCAGTGCATTCCAGTGTATGGCCATATGTCCGTTCACGGACTCGACCCGAAGGTCTTCAGTGTATTTAAAAGCATCAGATGGATATTGTGACTGAGCACAAATCCAGTATACATAAACATTTCATGATCATAAATGATTCCATAAGAGTATATAAAATGGAATATCATCAGTTCAATGGAAACATAACAATAGGCATTTGAAAGTACGGTTCAACATGATAACAATGGTACAACAATAAATCAATGTCCACCAGACAGAACAATATCACATTGTGGAGACAATAACATCAGATACGCTCAGGAGTACGAGTTTGGCAGTAAAAGAATGAACTTGGCTTGATAACACCACATGGAAGAGAAAGGGTATCTACTTACCTCTAATCATGCATTCCTCCTAAATCAGTCTCCTGCGGTTTGCCTCTTTCCTGTCGCGTTCCCTATATATCAGTAAATGCGTTTTAGAATAATTTCTATTCACCAGATTCTATGCCTTGCTATGATCAGTATTTCTAATACTTATTTAGACTTTTAATATGTCCGTAGTTCTCGGAACCTCTTTTCATAATTTTGACCTTACCAATAGATTCGGAAGGTTCAGAATAATAAAAATTCACTAGTTATTTAATTCAATCGGAGTCCATTTGACTCACCTATGAAGCAGGGGTATTTTGGTCATTTTTACAAGCCGTAACTTTTCGGGACTTCGTCTCGTGAAACGGACCTCACCATTGGACTCAGAGCGTCTGAGATAATAAAAATTGACTATTCATTTGCCCTATTTAGACCTCGTTTGACCCACTTTTGAGTCAGGGGTATTTTTGTAACTTTGACATTTTCCTGTTGGGCCTTAGTGGAATTATTCAAAACATTTGGGGCCGGTTCATAAATTCCATAAGCTGCGGTCTGAACCAGTTGGTTCAGACCCCAAAACCCTAAACCGGTTCCATTCCATTGTGAACCAACCGGTTCAATTAACTTCAGAGAACCGGATTGAGATATCCCAATTCTCTCACCCTAACCACTGTTTGGACAACCCCAACCCAATTTCAATCCCTTATATCCGTGACCAAACATGCCCAAATTAATTTTAATTTCACATTCAAAACGACACAGTGTTGCTACCTGAATTGCGGTCGGTCGGATCTCAACCCGACCCGACCCAGACCCGACCTCATCCTGACCCGAAGAAGCCCCCGATATTCCGGTCGTCTTCTCCGGTGGGTTTTCCGGCCACGGTCGCCGGAATAACGAAATTCCCTACGGATCTCACTGATTTCACGTCCAAAATTTACTGTTTTTCTTCCCAATAAATTCTAAAATTGTAAGGAATATTTTAGGACCGATTTTAACCTCCAACCTCCCCGGTTTCACACACCCATTCCCAGTTTCCGGCGTTGCACCGGTGAGGGAATAACTGGCCACAGAATGGCCATTTCTTGACCATTTAAGCTGATTCAACTTGCGTTGGGTTTCTGGAGATGTCTCCTATTTATTTCCAATCTAAAAATCAATGTTCGTTGGGTGTATACAATTCCACCATGCTTGACTGAACTCACTTCCTGATTCTGGGTTTTCTTTTCTATTTCGGATTCTCATCAATTCCAACAGCAACAACACCTATTAAGAATATAAATGAGCATAATTTAAATCAGGAATATACCTGTTTTAGTTGCTGATTTCCTTCAACCCTTTTCCAAACATTCCTTTCCTTTCTTTCTCTCTCTATTCCCACTTCTTTCTTCCTTGCGATTCAGTTTCTCTCACAGCTTCAATCTCTTTCTTTCTTCCCTTAACCGACCCCCCCCCAGTCGGTGGCCCTTGCCACCTGCAGCCACGGTGGCAGCACACCCATGCACACAAGACACCTCACACATAGCTTTCTCTCTCTCCTCTCCTCCTCACACGTTGCACCCTAGCCCTCTCTTGCTGATTTCCCACTCGGTGGCTTTGCCACCTCCTCATCATGCAAGGCCCACATGACACATACTTACATGCCTATTATATATATATATATATGCAACCGTATACATATATATACATATATAAATAATATTTCATTGATACATTATGTATGTATAGATATTACATATACATCTCCATTTAATTTTGTGCATGCACGTATTACATACGAGATTCAAATGTTGGTTCATTCGGGTGTTTAAATATTCCAACTTAACTTTAAAAATTATGCGTCGACATTCACTTGCACGGTTTTCAGTAAACTCGGCTTCCGGTGCAACGGCACCCGGACACCCGTGACTGTTTGCCTCTCATACCTATGCATCGTAATTAACAATACAGTCCATTACGCATCCACTTTTATTTATGTCATTTCACGGCTTATAATTCGGGATTACATTTATAACCCGGTCCAGCCCGGTGCACATGCTATATCCCGGGTCGGGATATTACAAAACATCCGATACTAAAAGCATAAATTGAACAATAAAAACAAATTAGATCTCACAATTTTATTGATTCCGAGGCTTCCATTTCCTTTGACCAATTATAAAAGTTTAGCCACGCAAGGCTATGAAAACTCTAAGGAGAAGTTAGAGAAGAAGGGAGAGAGAGGGAGACATCCAAATCTGATGATCTCTCCTTTTTACGTTAAAAATCAATCTTGGAAGCCTACTAGAACTCCTAAAGATATTCAAAGTACTATCCTCAAATAACAATATCCAAATCTAACTATAAAAAAGGAAAATATTAAAAATAAAAAAAGCCCTAATATAACAAGGAAAGTGGTGTTTTCAACTAAAATTTTCGTGCACCAAATCTGGAAACTTTCGAAAATAAATCGCATCAAATCCGCACATTAGAATTTTGCGCAGCTAAAGAACGTTCCAAAACGTCTGTAGTGCAGGTGTAGAAACTTCAATCCCGAGTTTGACCTTGATGCAGCTAGTATCTCTCAAAACACAAAACATGAAAGTTGTAGAGCTGTTTCGGGGTGTTCCATAGCATCTTGAATCATCTCAATCAAAGCTCAGATGAGAAAGTTATGTCCATGTTACGAAGTGATGTTGAAACTGTCCAGAATCACCCAATTAGCTTCGTTTTGCACTTAGCGCCTCAATTTGCATCCTAAATATCAAAATATAAGAATAATGAGTACATTTAAAAACCAAATAAGGATAAAAGACTAAACATTAAGGGAGAAAAATATGACATTTTGCATTCTCATGACTAACCTTATAAGAATCCATACATCTTGTAGTTGATGAATCTTATCCCCGCTCTTTAAAGAGAAATGAAGATGATGATGATATACATAATGACTCAAATACAAATGAATTACTTCAAGAAAGTTATGATATAAATCACCAAAATCTTGAATAAGGAAAAGCTAAAGAAGAAAGAAATAAAATAGAAAATGTAGTTATAACACAAGATGTTGGACTAGATCCCTCCAAAGAATGGATGTTTGTCAAAGATCACCCTAAATATCAAATCATAGGTGAACCAACTTATAGAGTTGCTAATCATTAAGAAATGTATGCAATAATTTAGCATTTCTTTCTCAAATTGAACCTAAAAATACTCAAAAGGCTAAAAATGATGAATCTTGGATATTAGCTATGGAAGAAGAGCTAAACAATTTGAAAGAAATGATATATGGACTCTAGTACCTAGTCCTATAGATCATAATATAATTGGAACCAAATGGGTCTTTAGAAATAAAAATGAAAATTGAAATATAACTAGAAATAAAGTTAGGTTAGTAGTCCAAGGATACAACCAAGAAGAGGGTATATACTATGAAGAAGATTTTACCCCGGTTACTAGATTAGAAGCCATAAGAATGTTACCTACCTTTGCATGCCATAAGAACTTTAAACTCTATCAAATGGATGTAAAGAGTGCATTCTTAAATGGATACATTTTCGAAGAGGTATATGTTGAATAACCTTTCGAATTTGAAAATCATGAAAAATCAAATCATGTATATAAACTAATAAAAGCCCTTTATGATTTAAAGTAAGCTCCAAGAGCTTAGTATGAGAGACTTAGTCGTTTCCTCATTAAAAATGAGTTTATTAGAAGAAAAGTAGATACCACTTTGTTTATCAAAATAAAAGAGGAAGAAATGCTCATTATGCAAATATATGTTGACGACATAATATTTGGCTCAACAAATAAAGATCTATGCAAATGACTTTGCTAAATGTATGCAAGATGAATTTGAAATGAACATGATGATAGAATTGAACTTCTTTTTAGAATTACAAATAAAATAATCTAAAGAAGGAAAATTTATAAATTAATCTAAATATGTTAAATAATTACTTCAAAGATTTTACATGTTATTTTCTTGGACATTCCCTTGTATCATGGTTCAACAAAAAGCAAAATTTTATAACATTATCAACGGTCAGAGCAGAATATGTATCAGCCAGAAGTTGTTGTGCTCAAACTCTGTAATAACCCGAAAATTTTTTTTTTAAATATATAAATTTTCATGGTTATTATTAATTATTTTATTGTTATTAATATTATTATTATTATTATTATTATTGTGTGAGTGTAATGTGTGTATGATTATGTGTAAGTATATGTATATATATGTGTAAGGTGTGTGTGTTAAAACATGTGTGTGTAATTATGTGTATATATGTATACATATATATATATATATATACAAATCAGATTTGTGCAAGTGGCAGTGTGTGTGTGTGTGTGCCGTGTGTGTGTGTGTGTGTGCATGTGTTGAGTGTGTAACACTCAACAAGGGATGGTGTAGCAGGTACGGTTGGTGGAGTGTAGAAGGGGGATTCAGGGCATGGGAGGGACAGTCCTGATGCAGAGGAGTTGGTCTCGGGTGAGAGAAAAGAAAAAAAGGAAAGAAAGGCAGAGGGGATAAGGAAGAGAGATAAGGACTGAGAAGCAGAGGGTGATACTGGGGCTCGAACCAAGCCTGAACCAAGAGGAAAGAGGAGAGGGGGAGAGAACTGCATCCAGAAACCCCAAGAAAAGGTAAGATTAGCTTCGGTTCTGTTTTGAAAATTTTGAAGCATACTCGTTGGTTTTAAATCACTAGGTCTCATAGTATATAAAATGTGCATCATTTTGCAAAAAGAATGAAGGAGAATGGTTAAGAAATGAGGGAGTAAGACCCAGTTGCAGGTCACGGCCATGGGAGATTAGCTTGATAATTTATGCATGAAAATGTGATTAAATGGCCTAGATATAATGCTATGAGGTGCAGAAAACGATTAGTGAAGAAAGGGGTGAAAAACAATGAACGACCGAGTGTAAAAATGGAAATATTCAGCTCACCGGAAAACCGGCCGGAGCTATAAACCTCCATATTCGAGAAGATAGGGAAGGTTTTAAGGCAAATGGAGGATAGATATGAAACCTACATGAAAAACCCTAGAAGACTGCATTTTGAAACCTTGAAAATGTCGCCGGAAAACAGTCGCCGGCGCCGGAAGAGGCGCCGGAACCCTACTGGTCTGTCGCCGGAAAGTCGGGGAAGAAGGGGCACTGTGCGGGCCGGGTTCTGGGTCCGGGTCGGGTCCGGTTCGGGCGGGTACGGGTCGCCCCTGCCACGTGTCGCATCCCTGTTTTAAATTAAAAACCCAAATGGGTCTGTTTGGTTGCATGTTTAATAAATTGAAATTGAAAATTGAATTGGAGACAGGGATATCCTATCCCAGTTTTAACCCTATCCCTTGTTTGGTTATCCGAATATGGAATAAGGGTTTTCAAAATTTCAATTCTGCCCTTGAACTTTTGATAATTGAAAATTAACCCAAAACTTACGGAAATTATAAATTGACCCCCCAACTATTAATAATTCTGATTTGACCCTCCTGAATAAAATATTAATAAAATATTAAATTAATTTAATTAATTGAATTATTTAAATTAATTAAATTATTTAAATTTTCTAAAAATCATCCGGAGTCCAAATGGGACAAGTCATTAGTGTATTTTGACTATCTCGGCCATTCTGAGGCCAATAGTGAGGTCCGTTTTACGAGACGGGGTCCCGAAAAATAAAAGACACGTAACAACATATAAAATTACCAAAATACCCCTGAATTGAGATACAGTCAAATGAACTCCGAATTAGGTAAACAAATAGTGAAACTTTATTATCTCGAGCATTCCGGACTCAACCGTGGAGTCCGATTTGCGAAAAGAAGTCTCGGAGTGTAGGGACCCGTGAAAAGTGCAAAATGACTGTTTTGCCCTTTTGAAACCAGGTGTCCGAATTGAACTCTATGAAAACCCAAACTTAGTTTCTTCGACGTCCCGGACTCAATAGTGGAGTCTAAATTACCAAAGTAGAAACTTATGAATTAAAAACATAAAATTTGATGAATAGCATAATTCAAATGACAATGAACTGAATCTCATGTTATGATTTTAGGAACACGAGAGGTCCAGGAGAAGGTGATCTGACCTTCGGCATTCTCACTGTGATTCTGCCATACTTCGAGTACACCTTCTTGAGTTGAGATCGATTATCAGGTACGATATATGGTGCTAAGTAAGAAATAGAATTGAGATTAGGAATACTTGCTTTGCTGCAATGATTGTTCACATGTTTGCTTGAGTGTTCACATGCTTATGTGCTACGTGCTATCTTGTTAAGTTGTATGATGATTATGGGTATATTGCATGTGTTAGTGTAGTGTGTGAATTATATGCTTTAAAGAACTGTTGATATTATGAATTGTGTACTTGAAGGCATGCTTTATGTATGGATGAGATGCATCATTGAGATTGCATTGTGACATGATGAGATCAGAGCATATTGGCATAGTGTAATTCTTTGGACATGGCGTGGGTAAGCACTTGGTGCTTTGCATTATGAGGGTGCAGATCCTGTGGTGAAAAACCCAAAATCGGCCAATAGGTACTTGCCTGCCTGACGGATTCCGGACCGTGAAGCGAGACATACGCGGCGGTACTCATGCCAGCGGAGAATGACCGTATCATGAGACATGGGTAGCATAGAGTTGCATGGGTGTGTCACGCATACAGTTCATATACTGCATATTGTTTATATGCTGCCATCATGATATCGAATGCCATATAGAAATAACTGTACACTTGCACATGCCACGACCTTAGTTTTGTTTCTTGCATTAGCATTATATTGTACTAGCATGTTGAGCTGACCCCTTTATTGGGGCAAACATTTCAGATGATGTCCCAGCTGTACGAGACGAGGAGATGATCTGATTAGGGACTATGTTAGGCCCAAGGGGCGCTTTTGATATTGTGTAAGGGCATAAGCCCCAGACTGTATTTTATTTTGTATGTTGTGAATAGATGGACTAGACCCTCTGTGCGTAGCAGAACAGTATGTAGAATGTAAGTGATTGTCATTAATTATCTTTTATTCCTTTATTATTTTATTTCTTTTGTCTCGTTACTCACGCCTCGGGTTCGCTGGAATTCGGGGCGTGACAACGTGGTATCAGAGCTTAGGTTCGAATACCTAGAGACCGTGGGGTGTTGTTAAAACACCATGAGACCCTAGAGTAGAAGTGATGACTTAGTGTGAACTGTTAGTGGCATGCAGTAGGGCCTTATGTGTTATGTGATCATATGTCCTGATGCATGACTTGTTGTGATTACGTGTTGATTGATGATATGTTATGATGCATGATTATGTGATTTAATGTAGAGAGATGCATGACATGTATAATGTGTGAGAATTTGTTCAGTGTATATTATGACATGCTATACGTACTCCCTAGTCGCTGATAAGAACATGACTGAGCTTTTAGCTCAGATATTTTATGTACACATGTTGCATTGGTGTGCACGCGTGTGCACTATACTTGACTTCCCGGTAGATAGGGAGCAGACAAAATTTTCTTTTGTGGTAGTGGTTTACTAAGATTAGAAACTCGTGTCTATGTAATAGACCGTATACTTTATGGGATAAACGGTGTGCCTAGTTATTTGAGGTGTAGGTTGTACCCTTAGTTATCTACACGGTAGACATTATGCCTAGTTACTTAGGAAACAGGTTGTGAACCTAGTTGTTTACCCGGTTGACTGTTGTTCAGGGATTCTGTATGAGTGTGCTAAGTTAGTAACCAATTTTCAGGGATTATAGTACTATGACTATGATATTTATACAAACTGGATTGGTCTCAGGTCTTGAGTTACAGTTGATGGATGGTACCCCATCAGCAAGTAATGAAAGGAGCTGTAATCCATGAAAGGTTATCACCTAGCTATAAAAGTAAGAGATAATAAAAGACACATCAAACCTTAAAATGCTAGAATAAGGATTCGGACTTGTGGAGCCTTGTGTGTATAGATGGATAGTTAGAGTGTTTATCCTTAGATTTTTAAAGCTGCTCTTGTGTTAAACCCTGGTTGTTGAGAGATGTATTGTTTTGGATAGTATTCACTGGGAGCTAAACCTTGCTGGTGTTCAAATGTTTAAGTAAGCGCGTATTACATTGTTTAGATAAAATCCTTCTTAGTAGAGGGCTATGTTAGAACTCGGTATAAATTGTTTAGTGTAATAAACGGGTAGGGATGGTCGACATTAGTTATGTAGGTATTGATTAGGCAAGTGTGTCATGATATATTGTGGTTGTTACTTCGAAATTGTGAAGTGTTGAAAAGTACCTACTTAATGTTCTTTTAACACCTGTGTCCAATGGGGTATTAATTTTTTCTTCTCTTTGAACTTGTAGACATGCCACCGAGACAAGCTACTCCCAGACATATACCACCTAGACACGATGAGCCTAGGACCACTGCACCACCGTGGCATAGTTGGCCCCGAGCTGCTGCTTCTACAGATGGTACAGCTGAGGAGGCCATCACTTTTACACCTGCTCTAGTGGAGGTAGGACAGACTAGTGGTTCTGGGGACATAGCGACCATTATGCGGGAATGCCTTCACACTATACAGGAGGTAGTGACGAGAGCGGTCAGGGCTGAGACAGAGTTGGCTGAGCTTAGAGGAGTTAGAGAGCCCCAGACCCAGAGCGGGGCGACTCCAGCACAGATCCCTATATCTACCCCGATATACACTGGTAGGAGGCCATCGAAGAGGTCTCGAGCCCGTGCTGCTGCTGCACGGATATCTATACCCGCCCA
Source organism: Nyssa sinensis (assembly GCA_008638375.1). Taxonomy (NCBI): domain Eukaryota; kingdom Viridiplantae; phylum Streptophyta; class Magnoliopsida; order Cornales; family Nyssaceae; genus Nyssa; species Nyssa sinensis. The sequence continues at coordinate 46,828,203 of CM018031.1, forward strand.
TACTCACACTGGTAGGAGACTATTGAAGAGGTCCCAGACTGGTACTTCTTCCACATTCACATACATTTCCCAAGGGACCATTATTTGTTTTATTTGTGGACAGCCTGGCCACAAGATGGCCACTTGTCCTTTGAGGGACCCTAGCTTGAGACAGAGGGTCGGGGTTAGCCAGGAGTCATTTCCATCACCAGTACAGAGTCAAGGACGGGGGACTCCACGAACTTGTTTTGTATGCCACCAGACTGACCATGTTAGGGCCAATTGTCCCCAGAGGTCGATTTCCCAGGACTTAGAGGAGCCACATTTCTATCAGTATACCCAAGTGCCTCTGCCACAGCCACTATTGGGTCAGAGACCTCCGACACCGTATTTTCAGCATACACCTACAGCATTGAGTGTCAGGACTCTCAGTCAGAGGGGTGGTAGGCAGGACCAGACCACTCAGAGTGGCGTTATGCAGTAGTCAGCCTAGAGTCACCTATCATTTTTTTGGACCTTCGGAGCCTTGAGGTACATTTTTTTTGTGCTTAGTTTATGGACTAGCATACTGATAGACTATAGTACATCTCATTCATTCATATCTACAATGTTGACATGACATTAGGGGTAGAGAAATGCTGATGAGGATCTGTAGAGATTACTCGATAGAGGTAGCTGACTGCATGTCTTAATTGGGTTCTTCATCTTATTTGATGCGTCTAGTATTGGTGTTGTGTTGGAGATAGATCGGTTATTTACACTTTAGACAAGTATAGGCTACTACAGGGGAAGAGAGACCGTGTGTACTCTTGAGGGAGATATTTTTTTTTATTCCATGGAATGTCCATAGATCCTTTTTAGATTGACTTTATTGTGAATTAGGAGGGGTTAGACTTTAATTTGAATTAGGTTGGTTTGGATTACATGATTAGAGGAGTGCTAGTTACCTTAGTTGTGAAATTGTATAATGTGGGGTATACTTGGTTATTGATGATCTAGGATTCAATGCTTTCCTTTATACAGTGTAACGAGTGAGATTAAACAGTAGACTACATGCTTGTTGTCAGTGAGATAGGCTATGAGCCTGGATATCCGTAAGGTTGGGAATGTGCCTGGTCACCTGTACAGCAGACTATGTGCTTATTTATGTATATGTGTATTCCTGGGATGAAATTTTGTACTGGATGCTGATGTAGTAAGCTACGTGTTAGCTATTGAATGTTGTACGTTTGCTTTATATAAGCATGCTAGTTTAGTGACCGTTATGGTGCGATGATATGACATTTTTTTTTTATACAGACTGATTATTATTGATGCATATATAAGAGAATGCTTAAACATGTTTCCATGTGTGTGTTGATGCATGTGTGCGAAAATTGATGTATGTTCGTAGTGGAAATTGGTGGGGAGTTTAGTGTTTTATTTCTTCTGAACCTTGGTATATTGATGTAAGTTCATGTTTAGAATACGTAACCTACACTGTCTACATTGTATGCCCAATCGACATACGCGTACATGAAATGAATAGGCTAGCCCTTATTAGTACATGACGCTTAGTCTTGGTTATATATAGACTAAGATGGGAAATGATAACTTTACTTTTAGATTGTACTGTTGATATCTTGTGGGTAATTAAGGTACTTAGAAAATACTGGATGATGAGATTGCATTGTGGTGCAGATAATGTGTATCTATACCATCGGGATAAATCACTAGGTGATTTCATGGATTAATTTGAGGTGGGTTAGATGACATAGCATGTGTAAGAGACCTTGGGGTATCCTAGTGAGAAGTTCCTTTATTTTTTTATTGTGTTGAGTTGTTGAGATGAGTCGCGATACTTAAGTGGAATTTGAAAGGAATTGACATTGATAGGCCAATGTGTTTTGAGGGTTTCATTATGTGTTGTGCCATGTGGAGTGAGCCGTTACAGATGGGATTAGCACCAGACCATAGCAGGGAGTGTGGAGATGTCTGCACGCCGCTGCACGCCTACCGGTGAGGCGAAGCCTACGGGGGAGATGGTAATGGGAGGAGGTAATGCATTCCACATCGCCTGGCTAAGGGAGAGGTGAGTGATCCATAGGTAAGGCTGCACGTCTACATGTTGCAATGCATTTTGCATTGATCTTTTATTACTATGTCGAGAGATAGTACGACTGCATGGGGTTCCAGTATCCATTGTTTCAGGCAGGGACCCACGTTTCACTGCTGGTTTTGGCAGAGCCTCTAGACAGCCTTAGGGACTCAGCTAAGTTAGTACTACTTTTCAATCCCCAGACTGATGGTCAGTCAGGGCGTACCATTCAGATCCTAGAGAGCATGCTTAGATACTGCATTATGGATTTTAGAGGTAGCTGAGAGGATCACCTTGCTTTTGGTAGAGCTTGCCTACAACCGTAGCTAGCAGTCCAGTATTGAAATGGCACCATTTGAAGCGTTGTACAGTAGGCCGTGTCGTTCACCGGTGTGTTGGACTGGGGTAGAGGAGATGGTTGTTTTGGGACTCGACTTAGTCCGTGAGACCATAGACAAGATACAAGTGATTAGGCAGCGCTTGTTGACAGCCCAGAGTCACCAGAGGAGTTATGTCATTCGAGGTTGGGGGCCATGTGTTCCTCAAGATATTTCCCCGACGAGGTTTGAGGAGATTTGGGCGCAGTGGGAAGCTGTCGCCACGATTTATAGACCCTTTTGAGATTTTTGGGAGGGTTGGTGAGGTGGCTTACAAGCTGGCCTTACCACCACAGCTATCTGGAGTTCATGACGTCTTCCATGTATCTATGTTGAGGAAGTACCATCCCGACCTCTCGCATGTACTTGACTGAGTAGATCTTCAGCTAGGGGGCAACACTTTTTATGACCAGAGACCCGTAGAGATATTGGACTCGAGGGACCAGGTTTTGCGAGGCAGGACCATCCCTTTGGTCAAGGTTCGTTGGAACCACCATGGGGTTGAGGAGGCTACGTGAGAGCGTGAGGCCGAGGTTCGAGTTAGGTACCCTGAGTTGTTTGATCAGTGATGTATTTTCTTTTGGTTCTATGTTATTCTAAATTTCGGGACGAAATTTTTGTAAGGAGGGAAGGATGTAATAACCCGAAAATTTTTTTTTTAAATATATAAATTTTCATGGTTATTATTAATTATTTTATTGTTATTAATATTATTATTATTATTATTATTATTGTGTGAGTGTAATGTGTGTATGATTATGTGTAAGTATATGTATATATATGTGTAAGGTGTGTGTGTTAAAACATGTGTGTGTAATTATGTGTATATATGTATACATATATATATATATATATACAAATCAGATTTGTGCAAGTGGCAGTGTGTGTGTGTGTGTGCCGTGTGTGTGTGTGTGTGTGCATGTGTTGAGTGTGTAACACTCAACAAGGGATGGTGTAGCAGGTACGGTTGGTGGAGTGTAGAAGGGGGATTCAGGGCATGGGAGGGACAGTCCTGATGCAGAGGAGTTGGTCTCGGGTGAGAGAAAAGAAAAAAAGGAAAGAAAGGCAGAGGGGATAAGGAAGAGAGATAGGGACTGAGAAGCAGAGGGTGATACTGGGGCTCGAACCAAGCCTGAACCAAGAGGAAAGAGGAGAGGGGGAGAGAACTGCATCCAGAAACCCCAAGAAAAGGTAAGATTAGCTTCGGTTCTGTTTTGAAAATTTTGAAGCATACTCGTTGGTTTTAAATCACTAGGTCTCATAGTATATAAAATGTGCATCATTTTGCAAAAAGAATGAAGGAGAATGGTTAAGAAATGAGGGAGTAAGACCCAGTTGCAGGTCACGGCCATGGGAGATTAGCTTGATAATTTATGCATGAAAATGTGATTAAATGGCCTAGATATAATGCTATGAGGTGCAGAAAACGATTAGTGAAGAAAGGGGTGAAAAACAATGAACGACCGAGTGTAAAAATGGAAATATTCAGCTCACCGGAAAACCGGCCGGAGCTATAAACCTCCATATTCGAGAAGATAGGGAAGGTTTTAAGGCAAATGGAGGATAGATATGAAACCTACATGAAAAACCCTAGAAGACTGCATTTTGAAACCTTGAAAATGTCGCCGGAAAACAGTCGCCGGCGCCGGAAGAGGCGCCGGAACCCTACTGGTCTGTCGCCGGAAAGTCGGGGAAGAAGGGGCACTGTGCGGGCCGGGTTCTGGGTCCGGGTCGGGTCCGGTTCGGGCGGGTACGGGTCGCCCCTGCCACGTGTCGCATCCCTGTTTTAAATTAAAAACCCAAATGGGTCTGTTTGGTTGCATGTTTAATAAATTGAAATTGAAAATTGAATTGGAGACAGGGATATCCTATCCCAGTTTTAACCCTATCCCTTGTTTGGTTATCCGAATATGGAATAAGGGTTTTCAAAATTTCAATTCTGCCCTTGAACTTTTGATAATTGAAAATTAACCCAAAACTTACGGAAATTATAAATTGACCCCCCAACTATTAATAATTCTGATTTGACCCTCCTGAATAAAATATTAATAAAATATTAAATTAATTTAATTAATTGAATTATTTAAATTAATTAAATTATTTAAATTTTCTAAAAATCATCCGGAGTCCAAATGGGACAAGTCATTAGTGTATTTTGACTATCTCGGCCATTCTGAGGCCAATAGTGAGGTCCGTTTTACGAGACGGGGTCCCGAAAAATAAAAGACACGTAACAACATATAAAATTACCAAAATACCCCTGAATTGAGATACAGTCAAATGAACTCCGAATTAGGTAAACAAATAGTGAAACTTTATTATCTCGAGCATTCCGGACTCAACCGTGGAGTCCGATTTGCGAAAAGAAGTCTCGGAGTGTAGGGACCCGTGAAAAGTGCAAAATGACTGTTTTGCCCTTTTGAAACCAGGTGTCCGAATTGAACTCTATGAAAACCCAAACTTAGTTTCTTCGACGTCCCGGACTCAATAGTGGAGTCTAAATTACCAAAGTAGAAACTTATGAATTAAAAACATAAAATTTGATGAATAGCATAATTCAAATGACAATGAACTGAATCTCATGTTATGATTTTAGGAACACGAGAGGGCCAGGAGAAGGTGATCTGACCTTCGGCATTCTCACTGTGATTCTGCCATACTTCGAGTACACCTTCTTGAGTTGAGATCGATTATCAGGTACGATATATGGTGCTAAGTAAGAAATAGAATTGAGATTAGGAATACTTGCTTTGCTGCAATGATTGTTCACATGTTTGCTTGAGTGTTCACATGCTTATGTGCTACGTGCTATCTTGTTAAGTTGTATGATGATTATGGGTATATTGCATGTGTTAGTGTAGTGTGTGAATTATATGCTTTAAAGAACTGTTGATATTATGAATTGTGTACTTGAAGGCATGCTTTATGTATGGATGAGATGCATCATTGAGATTGCATTGTGACATGATGAGATCAGAGCATATTGGCATAGTGTAATTCTTTGGACATGGCGTGGGTAAGCACTTGGTGCTTTGCATTATGAGGGTGCAGATCCTGTGGTGAAAAACCCAAAATCGGCCAATAGGTACTTGCCTGCCTGACGGATTCCGGACCGTGAAGCGAGACATACGCGGCGGTACTCATGCCAGCGGAGAATGACCGTATCATGAGACATGGGTAGCATAGAGTTGCATGGGTGTGTCACGCATACAGTTCATATACTGCATATTGTTTATATGCTGCCATCATGATATCGAATGCCATATAGAAATAACTGTACACTTGCACATGCCACGACCTTAGTTTTGTTTCTTGCATTAGCATTATATTGTACTAGCATGTTGAGCTGACCCCTTTATTGGGGCAAACATTTCAGATGATGTCCCAGCTGTACGAGACGAGGAGATGATCTGCTTAGGGACTATGTTAGGCCCAAGGGGCGCTTTTGATATTGTGTAAGGGCATAAGTCCCAGACTGTATTTTATTTTGTATGTTGTGAATAGATGGACTAGACCCTCTGTGCGTAGCAGAACAGTATGTAGAATGTAAGTGATTGTCATTAATTATCTTTTATTCCTTTATTATTTTATTTCTTTTGTCTCGTTACTCACGCCTCGGGTTCGCTGGAATTCGGGGCGTGACAAACTCTCTACATGAAACAACAACTACAAGATTTTAACCTTAATTATAATCACATTCCAATTAAGTGTGACAACACTAGTGCCGTAAATATAAGCAAAAATCCTATCCAACACTAGAACTAGACATAAAGAAATTAGACATCATTTTCTCAGGGATCATGTTCAAAATGGTGATGTAATCCTTGAATGTATTGATACAAATCATCAATTAGCGAATATATTCACCAACCCACTTAAAGAATAAAGATTATGCTTCATAAGAAGAGAACACGAAATGGTTTATCCAAATGAATGAAGTAACTAAGCCATGTAAGAGAAAATTTAACTCACTCAGTTGACTAAACTGACCATCCAGTCGACTAATCATTTAATTCAGTCGACTGGATAAGGAAAATTAACCAAAGAAATCAAAAAATGGTCTATTGGAAGATTTAGTCGATTGAATTGACTGAAGAAAAACATACACTAGATAATTTAGTCAAATGAACAAGTGAAAATAATGGGAAAATGTTACGTACTGGACAAGTTAGTCAACTAAACAATCGACTCAACTAGATTTAGGGAAACATTTAGTTAACTGAATGATCGAATCTATAAATAAAAACTCATATCTCAAAATATTTCTTAATCGCGTCGAAACGCCTTTTCAATTTCTCTCTTGAAGAACTTTATATAAAACCCTAGAAAAACCTCTCCAATCACCTCTAATGGCTCCTAAGACCAAGATTCTCTCATCTAAATCTGGTTCTAAGCATCAAAGAGAAGAAGCCTTTCAAGAATAAATAACCAAATCACACCATAAGGCTCAAACATTCCTCACAAATGAAGTTGCACAAGCCTATGAAGAGGACTTCATCCACCGAACAACCATACTAGGTAAAGTCGTAAATTATTACTCTAGATGTCGAAAACACAATCATCCACAAATACTTCCATAGTCTAGGTTGGGACAAAATCCTCACACACACACACCCCGAATACAAACGGTTGGTGAGAATCTTTTACGCTCACCTCGAACTCATCACCTTTGGCCCTCTTTCTTCTTGGGTCAAATGTACTCCCATCAAATTTAATTCATCCACCTTTACCGAAATTCTTAAATTTCCAAATGGGGATTTTAACAATTTTAGCACCAATGCTTGGGTACAAATGGATGTGTTTCATCCACTTGAAACCGTTCGGTTCATATGTGGAAATCCTAACATTGAGGAACCTACAAGCCCAAACCCTCCGAACTTACTTTTATGTCTCGAATTATTCACATAATCATCACATACAACATTCTTCCTCGATCCGGAGGTTGAGATTATATATCTTACATGGATATATTTCTCATATGGTGTCTCTTCAATGGCAAAAGGTCTATATTACTGACATCACCATTCATCACATGAATAATTGCAAGAAACAAAATGGTGTTTTTCCCTATGACCTCCTTCTCACCACCATCTTCAAACACTTTGATGTCAACCTCTCATCTGAAATCGAGATTCAAATTGTCACTCCCAAAGACACCTACACCACCTCTACCTTCAAACTCATGGGCTATAAGTCCATACCCGATGGGTGGGTTCTAAAGGAAGGCACATAACCTTTTAATCCATAAACCATCGATGATGATGAAAATCTCATTGAGACTCACTCACCCTTACACACTCAACCTACCACTCCCACTCCTCTAACTTAAACAACCAGACCTCAAGCCACTCCATTTGACACTAACCAACTCATCATTTCCATACTTCGCAACATTAAGTCCTCTCTCTCCTCCCATATCAACACCATATCTAAAGAACTTATGGACAAGATCAAGGACATCGGCGAACAAATCAAATCCATAGAGGTGGACATTCATATTATCAAGCTCCGAGCAGACTCCCTTTACAACCATAATGAATGGAAACACGAAAAAACCTGAGCAAACGCCATTGAAGTCAATGAAGTACATGAGAGTATCTTGATGACTTTCTGTCATCCTCTAGTTCAACCCGCTCATCCTCCACCCTGTTGATTTTTTATGATGACCAAAGGGAGAGAAAAATGAAGACAAATAGAAAAATGAAGACACACACAAAAATGAAGACAAAGAGAAAAATGAATACACACACCAAAAGAAGAGAAACAAATTGTATTTTTGTTCATTTGTGTGTAGAATGTTTTGGACTTTTTGAAAAAAAAATTAATTGATCTTGTAAAAATCGTACATCATATATACTCATACATATGATTTGTATAAGATTAGTTGTTAACATATTAATGAAAATTTCTTTTTGCAATCTTTATATGTTATTTTATTAATCCTTCTAAAATCAGAAATAGCATATTTATACATTTGATGTAATTAAAATTGAACAAATTATATATTAGCATAATTATGAACTATTCAAAATAGTGCATATTGATAAGGGGATATTTATAAAAACTAATCATAAATTCCTTACATTCAATATCTTCCTAATTGCTTCAATAGATTGTCATCATCAAAAAGGGGGAGATTGTTGGCACTAAAGGTTTTCAACTAAGGTCATTTTCGTAATTTTGATGATAATAAGGTATTAATGATGTGGACTAATGATTTACCTTAAGTGCCAAAGAAAATAGGTCAATGAAGTCAAGAGATGGCTAACCAAAGCTTGACTAAAGATGAAGATGATCAATATCATGTAAATCATGCCCACAAGATCAAAACATCAAGTCAAAGAGCACTCATACCCAAAGAAATCTAGTGAAGACTTTTACTTTTTATGTTAGGTGTAACACCCTAACCCGAATTAAAGAATAATTACGTTGTTAAGTTTACTTAGGAAGAGTTTAACTACTTAATTGACCATGTCACGAGACTAAAGACTAGACATTCAATCTTAGCCCAAAAAAATTATACATAAGAAAAATTAGGCAAATCCGGATGAACTTTAATTATAATGACTCTAATGCAAGACATGACTAAATAGTACCAAAAAAAAAAAATAGAAGGCAACCCATGATGTATGGAATATCAAGAGATCGAGAACAAGGGGCTGTGTGCTGGATTTTCCTACTAGGGGCAACAATCATACCATTATCACACAAGCCCCTATGAGAGATGGAGTGAGAATAGGTGTAAGCCATGTGGCAAGTATGCAAAACCCAACATGATTACTTACAAACCCAATATGTAAAACATAATTAGAATTTCTGTCATAAAGCACACAAGGTTGAGAGAGAGAGAGTCATTCGTGCATGAGAAGAGCAGAACTGAACTGCGACTAGAGAGAAAAAGAAGAAGGGAAAAACTTAGAACTTCAAGAATCAGAAGGTTAGGATCTAATCTCTTGTTTTCTTTTTGTGTATGTATAGTCAATAAGCTACATATGTGAAAATTAGAAGCTGCATGCATCCCAAATGGCTGGTTCAAGCGTGAACTGCCATTGACAAAGCTTGAAAAGCTTGCCCAGAAACTAACTTATTCCAAACATGATTTTGAATCTAGATATGTAATATACATAAGAAGTGGTGGAGGAAAACCATAGAACCGAGCCCAATAGCTCATAAATGAGCCATGTACTACCTAGTTGTACGTTGGCCAATAATGGCAAACCTATGAAATCAAGTTTGAAACTCACATGCATGAACGAATTCAGAAACCCCATGACTCAAGAAGTTCAACGCAACAAATCGAACCAAAAATGGCATTGAAATGGCTGTGAACCAGACCTAAAATTGAAGACCACCATGAAAGCTCGATGGAGCTTTTGAGCTCAAACCAAGCCACCAAACCAATGCCAAAACCTTCCTTGGACATGTAGAAACCCATTGAGACTAAAAAAACCTTGAAATCTACTCTGAAAACTCACGAAATAGGCTCGATGCAAACTAGGGTTTGTAAAGTTGTGGTAGACCGAGCGTAGGGAAGAAGATGACCCCACTAAGTCAACTTGCAAGTTGACTTAGCCATTTTCAACAAGTCAACTCGGCTCATTGTGTCAACTCGGACGCGTGTCAACTTATGGATGAGCCACCACATTATTTGAATGGCGGTGTTTTGACGTTGGGTTTAAAACACTTAGCCTCTATTTGGTTACAAGTATAATAAACTAAAATTAGAACAACTTAATATCCCATACCTGAATAAACTATGAAATTAGGGATAAGGTTCTCTAGACACGGAACAATTGATTTAAACCCAAATCGAAATATCCAAGACTTGGATAAGGGCCCAATTGAGAATAGAGATTGTTTGTTTGAACCTTAAAATTGGAATAGGGTTATCCTTAACACGAATAATCCCCTGAATTTCATTGATATATATTGTTCGGATACTCAAGAGCATGACTAAATTTTCTATAATTATAATTTGTTCCTACTTCTTTTATTAATTATACTATGGCCAAATTTTATGAAAATTAATTTAATCAGACCCCTAAAAAATATAAATTATTATATTTTAATTTATGAAATTTTGGAAATTACCTTTGAAATTAAGAAAAATTTCCAAAATACCCCTTAACTTAAGTAAATTCTCCAAAATGCCCTTATTAAGTGGAAAAAACTTCACCCTAGTATAAAATGAGCTAGACAAAGCTAAATCACGATTTGTAAAAAACAAACTTATGTTCTTTTGACATTTTGGACCAACAGTGGGCTTCGCTTGGGCAAATTAAATTTTCAAATACATAAATAGATAAACTGAACTAATTCCAAAGAACTCCTAAAGACTAAATTAAGCTATCAAATGATCTCTGATGATTGTGAGGGTACCTACCCAAAGGTTTTTCAACGTTCCGGACTCAATGGTGGGGTCCATTTCATCAAATAAGATACTAAAAATACTGATATGCAAAATTAGCCAATTTTGAGGCACTTTTAATGGTTACAAAGAGCTACTAGAAGAGTGTAGAGGAATCAATAGAGAGCTAAATTGATTTCCATAAGTTTCATAAACCTAAAAAATAACCCATAGAACTATAAGCTTGGCAGATCCATCAATAAAAATCAAAATAAGCCTTTAAGTAAAACTGAACTAAGTGATGTTTCCTGATTTATAAGATCAACAAAGGGAAAGGAGAATGAGATCTTTTAAAAAAGGAAAACAGTTTTGAAGGTAAGTAAACGCGAACCCTAATGTGTGGTATTCCTTAGCCATGATGTCATCATATTTTCTTAACGCTGCTAGTTCTCATTCCTTTTGTATTCTTCTATCAATTGTTTGATTCCACAACTTGATATTCGTGACATCCTTATAAATATATTGAGATCCTTAATTATCAATCCTATTATGGTTGCTTACACATTGTTATAGCCCATTGTTATTAGATCATGGCAAACTATTGTGATCTCTTTTGTTGTGGACATTTGTAATCTATGTATATGTACATACCTTGTGGAATGCATGTGATGATAATATTGATTGTGAGTACCAGGAATTATGTCTATCACAATGCCCATCTTGACTTTATTGATGCTGATGACCTACCGGTCAGTGTTTTGGAATGATACTTAACAAGTAATCCTAATGAGGACATGATTATTTGATAAGAGCTCTTGGTACCATTCAGGAAAACACAAAGATGAGTAGTGAACCTGAATGAGTGTTGTTTGGGGGTAGCTGGGCCCTATCTATTGATAGCATCTAGTAGACTCATTATTTCTGTATAACAAATTTCACACTCTGATCATGATTTGATGATATTACTCTTTGGATGATAGATATGCTTTCCAAGCTCATCGTTGTATTCAATTTGATTTATTGTGGTTTTTAGTAGCTAAATATTACATGGGCTAAATCTTTGATTATAAACTTGCTCGATTCTCAACATTTCATCGAGAGCTACTCTTGGATTATATCTTTTGACCCAAAGGGTCACCTTTATTGGTTTGGTTTCCTTTGTGGTTGACTATTATTTGTAACCCTTCACTTACCCCTTATCGTATGCATTTTGTTGTCTAAACTATACCTAACCCGTGGCAGAGTATGGGAATTTACTTGTTGAGCTAAGTTAGCTCACCTCATATTTATATCACATTTTTTAGGAAGAGATGCAGCAGAGGGACAGTAAAGTGCTCATTGCCTACAAGCATCACATTTTTGTTCACAATCTTATCTTCGGCATCTAATAAGTGGATTCCTTTTGTCTTTTGATGTAATAGACTAAGTATGTCATAGTCTCTCCCATGAGTCCACATCTTGGGGTTAGCATTTTATTAAAGGATCTTTAACTATAAGAATCTCTTTAACCATGGTCTGTAAACCTTATTATAACTCTGCTATGTATCTATCAAGTTCTAGCATCACTATTAGTGATTTTCAATTGAAATTTGTTTAAGTGTGGCTTGAGGGCCGCCCCCACGACCCCCAGTACACATAGGTGACTTTCGAATCGTGACATTAGGTGTTTGAGTGATCTAGGAATGATTGATCAACATAATGCTTAAAGTATTTAAGTGATTAACTAAAATCAATCAACCAAGTGATTTTTCAAAAAGCATAACAATGTTAGCAACTAAGCTTTGAAAAATCAAGAGACTTGAAAAAGAAAAGAATGAACAAAATAGGTATTAAAGCTAAATTATCAAATTCAGTTGATTGAGTTCTCAATTCAGTTGACAGAATCATGTTCACAAAAACATGCCTATTTTTGTCTCAAATATTCAATCGACTAGACCCAAGACCCAATCGACTGAATAATCATTTTTTAATAAGGCCCCAACTCACTGTCAAATTTAGTTAACCAAATGGAACAACCAGTCAACTAAATTAATTAAGCCTTTTTGCTCAACAAAATTATATTGGAAGATTCAGTCGACTGAATGGGTTTTTACAAAGAACAACCTCTACCCTCTGGAGAATTCAGTCGAGCCCTTTAGTCGACTGAACTATGATTCAGTTGACTGAATGGTGAACTCAGTCGACTGAATCTATCGATCTAGCGTTTTCAAATTTAAATTTCAAACAGATCTAAAAGGGGGAAATGACTATTTTCAAATTCAAGCAGTTATATTCTTACAAGGCCTATAAATAGAGGTTGTTATAAGTATTTATTGCTATCATTGACATTCACAAACTTTTCTTTCACTTTCAAATCTCTCTAGTGACTTAAGATCCAATTAGTTTTTAGATCTAGAACTTAAAGTTCTCTCATCTCTTAAATACTTAAGCATTTATTGATCAATCTTTAGAGAGTGAACTTATTTGTACCATTCAGATCTTAAGAGGGCATTCTTTTATAAAAATATTTGTATCATTTCATTGCAGTGAGAGTTGTGGGTAGGTGCTACCCGGTAAGGCAAAAGGGTATATTTTATTAAGAGAAAGAGTTAGGAGATCTTGTTGTAAAGGTTTGACCTCCACCTATAAGGAGATCAAGGTAGTAGAAAATCTCAAGTGAGGATTCTTGAGTTGAGGACGTAGGAAGTTTTTTGAACCTCATAAATCATTATGTTCGCACTCTACTCTTTACTTACTTATGCATACTTAGCATTTATATTCAAAGTTCAAAAAAATAGGCAATATTTGTAAAATATCCTATTCACCCCGCTCCCCCTCTAGGGTAAATATCTAAGCAACAAAAATGATAAAGTTGAAAACTAGACAACTAGCCCATAGGTGAGAGCACACCCCCAGTTTTTCAAAACAAAAATGTAAAGCTCCCAAGAAGGGATGTCACAACCCAACTAAAATGTAAATAGACTAACTAACTAAGTCAAGCGTATTAAAAATAGACCATTTTTTAATTATTTTTTAAATCATTTACTTTTTTTAATAAGTTTCATTTCATTATCATGTTTTTACTTGTTTAAGTCCTGCAATGGAACTAATTAAAGTTAACTATCATTAGGTGCAGCTGTATAAAAGTCTCCATCCATGATATACAAGAAGGTAAATATTCAGAGTTGATTCTAGTTGTTAAATATACATGTCATATATAATTAATTCTAAGAAGGGTATAGAAACCCTTATACAAATACAATTAAATAAGATATATCAAGTGTAAAGCTAAGTAATGTTATGGTCTCTATTCATCTTGTACTACTCCAGTAGTTGTCATTTACAAGTTTAGTACCTACCATTCCCATAAACAGCAGGGGTGTGCAATAATGCTCAATATGGTTTCCTAAAACGCACGAGCACATAAGATGCAAAAATTAATGCAAGCCCTATGTGGGTAACCCTAATGTCCAACATTCATATATGCACACAACAAGTATCATATACGAGTCAATGATATAAGGATAAACATTAACATGCTAAGATACAACAAAGTGACTATCTAAAAATAATTGATGAATTGTATTACAAATCACAAAATATGCAATGTCAAAATGTACACCTGCCTCATGATGCACCTCCATTTCCTACATAAGACAATATCAACATCAACATATCTACATACGTATTATACAACATAGTCATATTTAATGCATGTAATCGACAACACAATCCATAAGAACAATGTATCAACTACACATTAATAGAATCAAGACAACATATCCATGCTTTATGCATGCACACCTTTATGAATATATTATGATATGATTTAAGATGAATACACACAAGGGACTAGCCATACTCTGAAAGTCCCTTGGACTGGCCGAAGTCCGATATTAGTCCCTTTCATGTAGGTTTATAACTCATAACTGAAGGGAGACATAATCCCTATCACAATATAATTCAGAATACACAAGGATTAATTACTTGGGATCGGCCTAACTCTAATATCAATCCCACATATGCACAAGGCATTATACGTTGTATGCAATGTAATACATGATACCAGTATGTATGGAAACCCATAAGTATAACCAAACATTCAGTTATATCATTTCATGAGATCAAACACAGAATCTTAATCGTATAAATCTAACAATACGCTAATATATGTATCCCAATGGGTAAGGCAGAGTGTATGCAATGACAAGGCCAAATGTATCAAATAAGAATATGTGTCAATAGTAAAATCAGTAGGCGGTACTAATCATGGTCATGTAAGGATTTATTACATGTGTTCCTCACATTATGCCTTAAATATTACATGATCACATATTATAACTGTTGCCCAGATATTTACTTTAGAGGGGGGTGAATAGGGTATTTAGTAAATATCGACAACTTTTTCAAACTTTAAAAATGTATGCAAGAAATGCTCAAGTATGTAAAAGAGTGGAGAGGAAATACAACGATTTTTACTAGGTTCAGAAAACTTCCTAAGTCCTTGACTCAAGTATCCCCACTTGAATATTTCCACTATCTTGATTTCCTTATAGGTAGAGGTCAAACATTTACAATCAGAACTTCTAACTCTTTGCCCAACAAAATATCCATTTTTGCCTCACAAGGGTAGCACCTACTCACAAATCTCACTACAATAAGAAGATACAAAGTTTGTTTACCATCAAGCACTCTCTTCAAGAGTAGATTGGTACAATAAATACTCACTCTTTAAAGATAGATTAGTTATAAACTCAGAATATTTAGGATGATTAGAACTTTTAGATCTAGGTTTTCAATGGTCAGATCTAAAGTCAATAATAGAGATATAGAAATGTAAGCTTGTAAAGAGCTAGTTATAACTGCTTTAAAAAACCTCTATTTATAGTCCTCAAATGAATATGTTCATTATATTTCAAAATAGAGCTGTTCCTCTCTTCTTTCTTTGTTCAAAATTTGAATTTTTGATTGCCAGATCGACTAAATCATCAACCAGACCAAATCAAGATTAGATCAACTAGTCAATTCAACTGATTTTTCCAAAGGGTTTGAGGTTCAAGTGTTCAAGAACAATTATTCAACTGGTTCTTTTGTACATTTTTTTAACCTTGAGAAGTTAGTCGATTGAATTTTATATTAGCTCAACTGTATTGGATAGTATGTTTAGGCTATGTTCTTGAAATGGTCACTTGGTCGATTAGTTCTATGAACTAGTTGATTGGTTTGTTCAGTGTAAAAATAAGCTTTAAGAATCAGTTGACTGGTTCTTGGAACTGGTCGACTAGTTTTGACAACAAGGGTTTTCTTGTTTATTTTTCACAGTGTTTCATTTTTCAAAACCTTTTGATCTTTTAAAACTTGAAGTATAATAATGTGTTGTTTTGAAAAATCATTTTAGGATTTGTTTTAGTTGATCATATTAAATAGTATGAGTTTATGACCAATAATCAATTTAATCTTAAATCACTTAAAATTGAAAATAAGAAAAATAAAAAAGTGTTCTTTTGACTTGTCTTGATTCCTTGGGCTTGAGTATGTCTATTTGCTTGAATCATTATAAGATCATTCAACTTGATTTGATTTTGACTTTGATATATGTACTTGAGTGGAGTCCTTAAGTTTGAAGGATATAGTCATTTCTTGGTCAACAATTTTCTTTGACGTAAATGACCTATTTGTATTGTCATTAAAATAAAACATTAGTCCACATGGACAATGTCTTGTTATCATCAAAATTACTGAAATGCCATTGGTTTAGGGCTAACAATAACTTTTTTGGGCACCCTAACCTTGATCATTCAAGTTTCATATTAGCTTTATAAATCTTTTAAGGTTAATCGTACTTTAACCTATTCATAGCGTATCCGTTTACCCAAAAACCCAAAGAAAGTCATATTATGATGATTCCATGTCTTTTATACATCTTTTAAACCCACTAAGGTATTTTTATAATTTTATTGAACTAGTTTTGCGCCTATCAAGACCTTATCTCAATAATCAAACTTTGAAATCGGGTCCAAAAGGTTCAAAAATCCAAAAATAGCTCTCTTTATATTTTATTAACTCTTTTAGATATTTTTTGTGCTCAGAGGCATTATTATAATTATACACATTTATGTGAGAGCAATACCATGTCCCAATTTTATAGTTCTAACATTGTATGTGGATTCGGGGTATCTAAAAATATTGAAAACGCCATTTCCAAATACTAATTAAGAATTTAATTACTACATTTAATTCTAGGAGTGCTATAGTCATTTTAACAATTCAAGTGGGACCATTACCGAGTCCCAATTTGCATAATCTGACATCATATTTGAATTCGGAGAGTCCAAAAATTCTAAAATTCTCTTTTCATATTTTAATTGCCTTATTTAATACTAGGGTTATTTTTTTTTCATTTTACATGTTTCATTGGGACCACCTTCGGGTCCCAATTCACCCAAGTAATCATCATATTTTTATTTAGGGCACCCAAAAATCTTGAGTATACCCTTTCCAAAGTTAAATAGTCTTATTTTTGATTAATTAGAAGGGAGTCAATCTATTTGTACTTTCATAAAAATTAGTTAATCTTTCTCTTATTAAATAAAAAGTCTTAACCTTTCTTTAATTAATTAAAAATCCTAAACTCTCATAAAATTAATCTAAGAATCTAAATTCTCTTTTAATTAATTCAAGGTATTGTACCAATTTCTAATTTAATTCAAGACTTGAACCACTTTTTAATTTAATCTAGCTCTTTAATCACTTTCTAATTATTCTATACGTATATATATTTTCAAAACTTTGGTCCTCCAAAGCTATTGTTAACCCACATAAGGCTCTTCTAATTCAGCACCTCCTTGGGAGCTAACATTGTTTCTCGTCTACCTTACGATCAAGGCCTACCATAATGGTAATAACTCATATGTTGTTTTTATTTATCAATTTTCCTTGTTGATTCCTTCATGATCTCTCCTTCTTTTATGGTTAACTCCTTGTTATAGCATTCCACAATCCTTGGAAAGTGAAATACAGAAGTGAATCCCAACACACACACACCCCAATTCGATAAAAAGTACCGTAATCATGGCCCCTCATCCATTTTTCCACTCATTTCAAACTCTACAATTTAAGGAACATTATTATAAGACACTTGAAATCATCACAAGATTCAAAATCATACAACCAATCACATGACAAAACTCAATAAGGAAGATTAGTGCAGTAAAATGAGTTAGAGTTATTCAAGTTTGGCTCGTTTGAGATTGGCTCACAAGTTAAATAAGGAAATTTTAAATATATTTTGAGTCTCGTTAATTTATTGAGTTTGGTTTGAGTTCAATTCGTTAAGTCAAAAGTAGTCTAATACTATATAAAAATTTAAGTTACTCAAGCTCAACTCGCGATCAGCTCGATTAAAAGCTTGTTCAAGATCAACTCAAAAAATTAACAAGCTGAACTTAAATATAATTTGAAGCTCGTTTATTTTAATGAGCCAAACTTGAACAATTCACTGTTCGACTCAACTCGACTCAACTCATTTACACCCTATAAAAGACCCAGATTAGGTTTTTCTCTGTGCCCAAATATCTACACACGCATACTATGGTGCATGAGCTTATCAAGCATATATAACAAAAGGAAAGGTCATACCTTAGTCTAGGAGAACGGAAAGATGGTAAAAGAAATTAAAATCACTTTAAATTCCATAGTTTTTGAAGAGGTTAATAATAACATAATACATTTCAAGTTTACTACGATCTTGTTTAGAGGACTGGATAAAAAAAAAAAAAAAATGAGATTGAATAAGATATAGTTGGATCAGATATGATATAAAATCATGTGGGATATTGAATATTCTATTCTAGTGTTTGGAATTAGCCCGAATAAAAGGCTGGATACATTGTTATATTTCATTCCTGTGTTTGGATATCTATCGGATGTAACTTTTTTATTTTTTATTTTCTATTTTCTTATGTATTATTTTTATCAAAGTTTTCAAAAATTATTTTTTTGAAAATTATTTTAATTTTTTATAAATATATGAATACGAGGTATCTAAAATTAAAATTTTATTTACAAATCAATTGAAAAATCTAATAATCATAATCACAATATTTTAGAATGTGATTGTGCAAACATCATTTACAATATAACAATCTCTCATTTCTGCATGACTAAAAAAAATTCATAATCCATATTATTAAGAATCATTCAAATCAATGATTATATATATATATATATGCATATAAGTAGTGTCAGAATGTATATATAACAACCTATTTATTAATTTAAAAAATAAATAAAAAGAAATAAACATATAAAAAATAATTTTGAATAATGAAAAAAAGAAAATTTTGATTTTTTTTAACTCGATTAGTCAACATTTTCCTCTTTTTTTATTACGGTGTTGTAAGTTTTTTTAAGGATGTAGCCTTATATTTTTATCTCAATGAGATGAGATAACTTAAATACCATTACTCCATTGATATAAGTTATAATGAGATATAAATATCAAATTCACGTTAAATGAGATCATATTTATGTTATCCAATTTACATATCCTGTTGTCCAAACATAACCTACAAGCCACCAAGAAATTGGCCAAGAGGACACGTGTTAGCCCTATGAGGGCTTAAAAAGGCCAAGGCATGGTGAGCCTCAACCAATGCCAAAGCCAAGGTGGGGTGGGGGTGGCCTGTCATGGGCACCCTTACTTGATATTTAGGTTGTCTTGATGGATACTTCAGACTTGGTGCAACTTGTGTGCATGCCTTGGGCAGCAAAGGCCAAAGTAGTGCACTTCGACAACACATGGTGCGCACAAACAACTTTTAGCAAGATGTACGCGCATAGGGGGAGCAGCTCGGCTCTGCCAGTAGTTGTGTCTACTCTTGTCAACTAGGTGAACTGTCCTAAGACATATGTAGGGGGGAGTACCTCCCTGAGGTGCCCATGGGCGAGTAAGCCATGCTGCCAAAAACCTTGGCACCTCCAGGGCAAGGCATGTTGCTGTTATTGTAAGCTGGGTTTGACATGGTAGTCCAACCTCCATCACCAACGATGGCGGCATATGGTGGCAACATTTGACAACACAAGACCAAGCCATGAATAGGCATGGTTTGGCAATGAGGGCTGCAATTAAAGCATTGGGGGGATCGTGTGGTTCATTGATTGAAGGCTGAGTGCTCATATCCTTGTCCTTAAGAGAGGGCTTGGGGTGGCTTTAGTTGAGACAGAGCAAGTGAAGGTAGTTGCTGGTCTGGCAAAAGACAAAACTGTCAAAGGGCAAACAAATGTGACTACTATGCTGTGTTGGCGCATGGATCTTATGGCTAGCAATATATGCAGTAATGAGGTGAACTGCTTGCTTACATATGGCACAAATCAGTGGCTTTAAACAACACTAGTAGTTGGGGGTGTCATCTGCAAGCAACAGGTGGTTGTCTGTGACAGAACCCTAACAGTTGGGGTTTAACTGCAACCTATGTGCATGTCACAGACACTCACATAGGCGGTTGTATGTTTTGTCTATATATACACTATGTAGTAGAGGAGGGTAGGCAGAGAAGTGAGTGAGAGTGCTTCTTGTCATGTAACCCTAAAGGCTGTATTCCTATGCTGTTGATAGAAGTAAAGGTTGGGAAGATTTTCCTGTAAAGTATGTGTCTTTTGTGTTGCTATCTTCTTTAAGCCTCTTAAGCGTGTGTGTGTGTGTGTGTGTGTTTATTGATTGACTAAAACAGTGTCTTAGTGTCATCACAAGGTAGAAAAATTTAGGTAAATCTTGACCCTATAACAGTTGGTATCAGAGCGTAGTTTGACAACCATGGCTGGCGGTACTACGAACGAGGCCTTGAAAGATCGAGTGTCCCGCTTGGAGATTTTTGTTGATGTCCTTGATGGTCATGGTGCTATTGCACTGTGTCACGCCCTGAATTTTCATAAACCCGAAGAGTGAGTGAAATAAATTTAAGAAAAAGAAATAAAAGACAATTTAATGAATTCAGTTGATTATGCATTCATTCCCCCATGTTTCCCCAAAATTAGAAATGAAGACTTTCTATTTGACTTAACTAAAATGGTCTCCTAATGTCACTCAAACATCCCTTCCAATTAATATTCAAAATAGTTTAAGTCATATTCAAAAATGGCTTTTAAAATAGCCCCAAAACATCTCTAAAGATGTCTTGGAATAATGCCCCCAAATGGGCCCCAAATGCCCTAAGACATAGGCCAAGAATAGGTCAAAATGGTCTACCAAAATTGGTCTAAGGAAGTGGCCAAACATGGCCCAAAAATGTGGCCAAAAGTGGCCCAAAGATTGGCCAAACATGGCCCAATAGAGTGCTCAAACATGGTCCAAAAGGGTGCCCAAACATGGCTCAAAAAGATGCTCAATGGCAGGTGTTAGGCTGGGTGCTAGGGACAAGGCAGCAGGCAGGCACGTGCATGGCCGTGGGGGCGCTGGGCGAGCATGAGCGCGCGTAAGGGGCAGGTTGGCCGAGCGCACTGCAGGGGCTGGACATGGCCTGGGCTGTGCTACTGTAGCGACTGCAACCTGATTTTTCCATTTTCCTACAGATTTACCGTGGCGGTTGCGGCTAAATTTCTCTGTCCAGCAGCCAATTTTTTCTGTTTTCAAAATTTTTTTCCCAAGTTTTGAAGGCTACTTTTTTCCCATTTCTTCAAGGTTTTTAACCTCTTTTTTTTGACACATTTCCCACCTATTTAAAGGATGTTTTACACACCTAACAAATCTTTTAATTTTACAAAATTTTAACATAGCCCCTTTTGTTTTCTAAGTCTTTTTCCTACCTAATATTCATAATGCTTCATATAAATAAGGATTTATACATTCCATCCTCACTCAGTGGACACAATCTCATAAAAATTAAACATGCATTATTTAAATGTACAATCCATCATACATACACATATACTTGAACTTAAAGGTCAAAAACTTCATGCTAATCACACTTTTTAAGGCCTTGCCCATTGTGTTCATAATATATAAGGTTTTTACAATTCATTACATATGTCTTTGGGCTTATGCCCTCATACAACTCAAAAATTATGCCCTAAGGCCAAATATCCTTCGTAATCCATTTCACCTCCGCTCTTCAAGACTTTATCAAGTCTCAAGTACCAGAAGCCTCATCTGAAATATGATATCCCACGAGGGGTCAGCTCAACTGCTGGTATGACATAATGTTAATGCAGGGAACAAAGTTAAGGCATGGCATGTGCAAGTGTACATTTATAATCTATATGCCTTCCAATTCATCAATACAATGCAATGGCAATATGCGTGACATACCCACGCAAACTCTATGCCACACCTACGCCTCGCTTCACGGCCCTTCCCTGTTGGCTTGCAAACACCAATCCTATGTCTCGCTTCATGGTCCTCTCGTTGGGTTGCGAGTACCAATGGCCAATTTTGGGTTTTTTACCATAGGATCTACACCCTCATAATACATAGCACCAAGTGCTCAACCCATACTATGTTTTCAAAGAATCACCATATGCCAATATGCCTTGATTTTTCTATGCAATTTCAATGAGACATTTTATCAAATACATGGCATACACCTTAAATCATGCATCATCCATAAAGTAAATTCTAACTTTCAAACCACACAACTTCTTCCACATGAACATTTGCTATATACAATCAATTTAAACACATGCTGATGTTACATGTTCACTATATTACCTATTCTCAAAGAATACATAATTACACAAAGCATCAATGCATCAATGCATTAAACAACCATATCTTCCAAAACACAATGTCCATTCACATGAACATAAACCATAATGTAATGAATCAAACATATATTCAAGTTACATGTTCATTATTTTGACAAATTCTCAAAGATTACAAAATACATAAAGTACCAACACATTGAATAAATCATAAATTTTCAACTACAAGATTTTTTCTACATGAACATAAGCTAGAATACAATGAATTTTACATATAGTCATGGTTCATATTTATCACTTTACCAAATTCTCAAAGAATACAAAGAACACAAGTACATAAACAACCAACTCTAGGTTTTCAAAGCAACTACATCCTAAGTGACTTTCTAACAACAAATAAACATATAAATCATTCAATCAACTTATAAAATACTCCTAAACTTAACCCTATTCATTACTTAGCAAAATATCATACCTAAAAGGGTTTTTCTCAACCCTAGGGAGTTGTGTCCGCTGTACAGCCAAACTAATTAGTGAGAATGTAGCCCTTGACGTGGGGAACAACTTCTTAGAAGGAAGCCTTGTGAGAATCCTACCTTAGAGATGTGTTTTGATGGCTTGAAACTTGGAAAACCCTAGGTTTTCTCACCTTTTCTCTCCATAAACGAGCTGCAGCTCCTTTCTCAGAACAATTCTATGATTTTTATCTCTGAGGGGCTGTATTTATAGTAAAGGGGCAAAGGGGTGAAAAAACCCTTTTGCCCTTAATGAGTTCGGGAACCCGTTACACTACAACCCGTCCCGAAACGTCTCAATTCGACACTTTTCTTTAGCCAAAGTTCTTAAAATTATTTTCAATGCAAATTTTCCAAAAAATTTATTTTCACCTGCAGCCGAGTTTGGCCGGTTCCACCTGGGCCACCCGGGATGCCCTTTTGGTCCAATTTTTGAAACTATTTTCGATTAGGCTCAAATTTTCCTAGGAGGTGTATTTTAACATTCTAAGCAAGTTTATTTTTTAAGACATACTCAAATTATGCTTCTAAACATGACTTATACCTAAATAATGCATGTATAGCGCCCTACCAGCAAACAGTGCATGAATAGTGCTCTACTGACAAAAATGAAAAATTTATCCTAATTTCTCAGATCTCTACACACTGTCTGTTCAAATAGAGCAACACACCATTGAGTTGGTGGACTTGAGGAAGATCCTTGATGATTTCATGACAGAAACGAGTGCCAGAATCACCAATATCATAGAGGATTTGGTATCCTTGACAGACGTCATGAAGATCAACTTCAAGTGCTTGGAGGATGATGTAGCCTTTGTCAAGAAGTCTGTCCCTGCCTACTCCAGTGTCATCAGAGAGGTGTCTTCCAAGATCAAAGTCCTTGAACCGAAACCTTTTTCTAGTGCCAAAAATTCAAAGGAGTTGGAGAATTTCCTTTAGAACATGGAGCAGTATTTCAAGGCTACCCATGTCCCAGATGTAAAGAAGGTAACCATAACTAGTATGTATCTTGTAGGTGATGCCAAACTCTAGTGGCAAACTCGAGTGCAGGATGATCTGAATGTTGGACGCCCTCGGATCAAGATATGGGACATCTTGAAGAAGGAACTGAAGGATCAGTTCCTCCCTTGCAACACTGCATGGGTTGCTCGAGACAACTTGAAAAAGTTGAAGCATATCGGCATGGTAAGGGACTATGTGAAAGAGTTCACTTCCTTGATGCTTGACATCCAAAATATGTCAAAAGAGGAAAAACTATTCAATTTCATGTCTGGTCTTCAAGCATGGGCGCAGGCCAAATTGCGAAGACAAAGAGCAAGTGACCTTCCTTCTACAATTGCTACAACAGAGGAGCTGGTCGACTTTAAGGTTGTTGGATTCACATCCTCAATCGAAAAAAAGAAGAACAATGGTGGAAAGAAGGCCAAAGATGGACAATCCAAAGATGTTAAGAAGCAGCATGATGGAAAAAAGAAGAAAGAAAGCAGCAATGACACTTTCAAGTTTAAAGGAAAAACAAGCCAAAGCAAGGGTAAAACCATGAATGGTTGTTTCCTTTGTAATGACCCCTATCATTTAAGAGATTGCCCTAAACGTGAGAAGCTGAGTGCCTTGGTGCTTGATAACAAGGACTCAGACAGTGACTCTGACATTCCAACCAAAGTCAATCCACTCTAGTTGTTGAATGCCATCACTGTGTAGAAACTGCAGACTCAATGTGGTTTGATGTATGTGCAGGTTAAGGTGAATGGCATTGATGTTCGAGCAATGGTAAATACTGGAGCCACTCACAACTTTGTGGCTCAGCGAGAAGTAGCTACTTTTGGCCTGAAACTGGATCAGAACACAAGCAAGTTGAAAGTAGTTAACTCGGAGGCCAAACCTGTCCAAGGTACAACATAAGCAACTCTCAACATTGGTGCTTGGGAGGGACTGTGCAATCTGATGGCAGTACCCTTGGACGACTTTAATCTGATCCTTGGCAACAAGTTCTTCGTGAAGGCCAAAGTGATGGTCATACCCCATCTTAGAGGCATGATGATCACATATGAGAAAACCACATGCTTTGTCCCTGCTGTTTACAGTGATCAAAGCAAGAAGGAAGGGAAAAAGAAGATAGGAATGCTCTCTACAATGCAGTTAAAGACTGGGCTGTGCTCGAGCTATTGGCAAGTACGGATTGCTAAGGGAGATAAGGCCAAGATTGCCTGCGTCACTTGCTATGGATCATATGAGTTCCTGGTGATGCCCTTTGGCCTCACTAATGCACCTATTACATTCTGTAATTTAATGAATGATGTTCTTTACAAGTATATTGATAAGTTTGTTATAGTGTATCTTGATGACATTGCAGTCTATAATGAGACTATTAGAGATCACTTAACTCACTTAAGGTTGGTTTTCAGTAGTCTGAGAGAAAGCCAACTCTTTGTAAAGAAAGAGAAGTGTGATTTCTATCAACAATAAGTGATGTTTCTTGGCCATTGGGTCAGTAATGGCAAAGTTCAGATAGACGAACAAAAAGTGAAGGCCATTCTTGATTGGCCTGCACCAACAAAAATGTCAGAATTAAGATCTTTTCTTGGACTTGCTAATTACTATAGCTGGTTCATCAAGGGTTACTCCAAAAAGGTTGCCCCATTGAGTGACTTGCTGAAAAAGGACAACCTGTGGGACTGGAATGAAGAATGCCGGATAGTCTTTGAGAAGTTAAAGCATGCAGTGGCTTCGGTGAGTTGCCTTTTGACGTCCACACAGATGCCTCTAACAGAGGCTTGGGAGGCCTAGGGTTTTGGTCCAAGAAAAACATCTTGTTGCTTTCGAGAGTCGAAAGCTGAAGAATTCTGAACAGAGGTATTCTGCCCATGAGAAAGAGATGACTACAGTTGTACACTATTTGGATACTTGGAAGCATTATCTGACGGGGACTCGATTTATAGTGGTGACGGACAACGTGGCCAACACCTACTTCAAAACCCAGAAGAAGCTGACTCCCAAATAGGCTCGCTAGCAGGAATTCTTGGCAGAATTTGATTTTGTATGGGTTCACAGACCTGGCAGTCAAAATCAGGTTGTTGATGCTTTGAGTAGAAAGAATGTGTAGGAGTATGTTGCTACCCTGTCCAACTTGCTGACTGATTTGCTGTAGCGTGTGAATGACTTCTCTCAATCAGACAGTGCTTACGAGAAGGTGAGACAACAAGTCAGAGATGGACATGTTCGAAAGTACTGGCTAGATGATGAGATATTGTTTGCTAAAGGCAGCAGACTTTATGTTCCCAGTGGTGGGGAACTAAGGCGAGAAGCATGATCTATAGTGGGCCAGACATTCTGGCATTGAAAGGATGCTAGCCCTACTGTCCCGTTTGTATTACTGGCCGAAGATGAAAAAAGATATAGAAGCCTATGTCAAAACTTGTCTGGTATGTCAACAAGACAAGTTGGAGAAGAAGAAGGAGGCAGGGCTGCTGCAACCTTTGCCTATTCTTGAAAGACCATGGCAATCCATCTCCATGTATTTCATTTCAAGATTACCTAAGGTGGATGGATTTAAATCCATATTTGTGATTGTTGACCGGTTCTCGAAGTATGGGGTTTTCATCCCTACACCACATGCATGCCCAGTAGATGTGGCTGCAGAACTATTTTTCCAAAATGTGATAAAGTACTTCGGGCTGCCAGAGGATATCATTAATGACCGAGACTCTATATTCACAGGCAGATTCTAGACTGTTTTATTTGGGCTGATGGGCTCAGAATTGAAGTTCTCCACAGCAAATCATCCTCAGACTAATGGTTATACAAAAAAAGATAAATGCACTATTAGAGGAGTACTTGTGGCATTATGTGACTACAAGCTAGAAGAATTGGGTGCAGCTTCTTAACACTGCCCAATTCTGCTATAACCTACAGAAATCCTCTACAACAGGACTTAGTCCCTTTAAGTTGACCATTGGACGGCAGCCCCTCAATCCCCATGAGGTGGCCAAACAGAAGACTGGGGGCTAATGTCCAACTGCTTATCGTTTTGCTTGAGACAAGCAGGAGCTGCTGGATGAAGCGGTTGACAACCTCAACAAGGCACAACATCGGATGAAAAAGTACGCTAACAAAAATAGAAGGTCACTTAAGTTTCAACTAGGAGATCAAGTTTTGTTGAAATTGACTTCCCAAATCTGGAAAAAGATCAGTAGTAAAACAGTTCACCGGGGGTTGTTCCCTAAATATGATGGACCCTTTGAAGTGATAAAGAGGGTGGGAAATGTGGTTTACCGACTGAAGCTTCCAAACAGATTGAAGATTCACTCGACTTTCCATTTTAGCTTCTTGAAACCATTCCATCAAGATGTTCTTGATGCTTTAAGGAAGCAAGCAAAGGGGGCACTACTAGTGATAAGGAAACAGTTTGAGAAAGATGTTGACAAAATTATTTCTCACAAGAAGCAAGGTCAGAGTAAGAAGAACCGGCAGACTAATTATCTAGTTTAGTGGAAAGGTGGTAGCGAGGCTGATGCGAGTTGGGAAAGAGATGTGACTCTCTGGTAACTTGAGTGGCAGATTTGAGACTACTGGAACAATCTGACGAGGGCGTCAGATTTCTCTGATGGGGGTGGTTTGTGAGCCCCTTGAGGGCTTGACAAGGCCAAGGCATGGTGAGCCTCAACCAATGCCAAGGCTAAGGTGGGGGTAGCTTGTCATGGACACCCTTAACTGAGATTTGGGTTGTTTTAATGGATACTTCAAACTTGGTTCAACTTGTGTACATGCCTTGGGCAGCAAAGGCCAAAGCAGTTCACTTTGACAACACTTGGCGCACACAGACAGCTTTTGGCAAGATGTAAGCGTACATGAGGAGCAGCTCGGCTTTGCAACTAGTTGTGTTTACTCTTGTCAGCTGGGTGAATTGTCCTAAGACATATATATAAGGGGGGGAGTACCTCTTTGAGGTGCCCATGGGCAAGTAAGCCATACGGCCAAAGACCTTGGCACCTCCGGGGCAAGGCATGTTGCTATTATTCTAAGTTGGGTTTGACATGATGGTCCGACCTCCATCACCAATGATGGTCCGACCTCCATCACCAATGATGGCGGCATATGGTGGCAACGTTTGACAACACAAGACCAAGCCATAAGTAGGCATGGTTTAGCAATGAGGGCAGACAATGAAGCATTGCTAGGATCATGTGGTTCGCTGATTGAAGGCTGAGTGCTCATAGCCTTGTCCTTAAGAGAGGGCTTGGGGTGGATTTAGTTGAGACAAATCAGGTGAAAGCAGTTGCTGGTCTAGCACAAGACAAAGTTGTCTAAGGGCAGATAAGGGTAACTACCATGTTGTGTTAGCGCATTGATCCTATGGCTAGCAATATATGTAGCAGTGAGATCAACTGCTTGCTTGTATGTGGCGCAAATCAGTGGCTTCAGACAGCCCTAACAGTTGGGGGTGTAATTGCAAGCAACAGGTGGCTGTATGTGACAGAACCCTAGCAGTTGGGGTGTAACTGCAACCCATGTGCATGTCAAAGACACCTATGTGGGCAGTTGTATGTTTTGTCTATATATACACTATGTAGTAGAAGGGTGTAGGTAGAGAAGTGAGTGAGAGTGCTTCTTGTCACGAAACCTTAAAGGCTGTATTCCTATACTGTTGAGACAAATAAAGGTTGGAAAGATTTTCCTGTAAAGTGTGTGTCTTTTGTATTCTTATTTTTTTTAAGCCTCTTGGGCGTGTGTGTGTGTGTGTTTATTGGCTAACTAAGACAGTGTCTTAGTGCCATCACAAAGTAGAAAAATTCAAGTTCGAATTTTAATCTTGTGACAATACGACACACAACGCTGATAGATAAAACCAAACCAAATGCACAAAAAAAGCCTCAGGGTTATTTCCTAGCATCACCCAAAGATACCCTATGTCTAACTAACCCAAGAGTAATGATTAGATTGGGACAACTTTTTGCACGAGAGGCTAGACAGAACCACAAGTTGGATCTACCGCATTGAAAAGGATGAGTGTTTTGGAAAAAAATTATTTATTAATATTTTTTAAAATATTTATTTTAATCTTAAAAATATTTAAATGGACGTTTCAAAAAATTCAAACAAATATCTATTTATTCTAAAATTTATTTAAAATATGAAAATGATCAAATCGATGATTTCACCACCCATCTAAATAGAGCCTAAGTAGACAAAGAAAGTTGTTCAAAAATACTGCCCAACATTTCTTTGAAGGAAAGCCATTACAGTAATTGACCCAGTCAATTGAATTCAAAAGTGCATCACTTGCTCCTACATTTATGCCTAACAATATCAACAATCATAATTTGTGTGGGAGCAATAAAAGGGGAACGCGAAAAACATCTTGATTAACCTTGATAACTTACAGTTGCCTTTTTACTCTAAACCTCCGCTAACTTAAAAGTATTGGAGGGGCTTTGGCCGGCTTTACATTGAGAACTTGCTAGGATCTTGATCTGGTCATACAATCAACTGCATCAATAATGTTCTCTCACTGTTGCTTATACTAATTTTTTATTTTTATTTTTTAAATATATATATATATATATATTTTTTGTTCATATCTACATAAAAATGATTGAGGCCTTCTTTTTAGACAGATTGAACTCTTTAACAAAATATTACTTCGAGAAATTGAAAAATTTATATAACATATGCTTATTTATTGGAATCTAATTGAGATGTTATGTAAAGATAACTTTTAATGTCATCCTTATCATGGTGAGAATAATTTTAGATGGTAATTATAAAAATAAAATAGAAATTGGATGGTCATTATAAAAATAAAAATTAGATGGTAATAATTTTTCTATTAGCCTTTGTCAAAATACACTCATGAAGATTTTAAATTTGTAAATTCGCTCATTTTATTTAATTAAGAAGAAGTAGAAAATCAAGATAAAAGTAATAATATTGATATATATATATATATATGATGCTGCACTTTTCGGCTCGCAATAAGTATGGACTCCGTGACCTGTAGAACACTCAGAAAGATGATCAGAGGACCACCGGATTGGCTCCTGCAGTAGCCGCTCCGATGCTTAAGTAAGTAAAGGAATTGAAAGACTGTATTGAAAGCCAAAGAATGAGCATAAAAAATAAAGCGTACCTTTAGGGTTTAATTTATTAGCCGTGGCTCTCCTAAGTTGATTAGGATTTGACGCCATGAATATAGGGATTTGATCATCAGAGATTGCAGTTACCTTGTGGAGCATTGAGTCGTAGATGGAGATAATCATAGATAGTAGTTTCCGTGTTGAAGACTGTTTCCTTATTCCCTGCTTGGCAGTTGTTTAAGGAAACCATAAGGTCGGAGCCATATGAAGTGTCGAATAAATATTGCCCAGAACAGAAGGTCTGGAAGATATACGCGTGAGAATGCCTTGAAGGTTTTGCCTGCACTGTAGGACCGAATTTATCGGCTCTGAATGATATATATATATATATATATATATGAGAATGCCCTGCAGGCTGTGGATGCTCTGTATGACCGAGTTTATCGATTTTGTATGATAGACGTATATGAGAATGCCCTGAAGGCTTGTGGCTGTTCTGTATGATCGGAATTATCAGTTCTGTAGGATCGAGATTAGTTAACTCCGTGGGCACACGTGTTTCAAGGTGATTGGTGTGTCTGTTTGTGGTACATCAGCTACTCCCCCCCCCCCCCGAGCCCTAGTTAGAAGCTAGGGCTTAACTAGGGTTGTGGGTTTTGTGAAAAGTCATACGTTTTGCTTTTCCATTTCTCGAAACGTCGGTTTAATGCGCCATTTATTGCGCAGCCGACACTTTGAGAATCCATCATTACCTTCAACCGTTGTGTCAGCTCGCCTTGGAAGGCTCATATTTTGAATGTGTATATAAAGAGAGGGAAAGGTCTTTCATGCCTTTCTTCTGCATTTGTTTCTACAGTACCAGACCGCCATTCGACATATTCTGAAGTTTGAAGGATATCCAGTGTTCATAGTCCTTTCTTGATCTCAGGTTTGACTTTTAGTCCCCTTTTACATTCCCTCTTATTTGTTTCATTTCTTTCTTTTGCTCGCCATGTCTGGCTTTGAGTCACGCTCTGGTTCGGGCAGTCCTTCCGAGACCGTTCCTCAACTGCAGTTAGTGAATCTTCCATCCGTAGATATTGATGAGAATAGATTGGTAGAACCCCCCTCTAGTCGGGGGTTAGGATTGTTGATGCATTTGATGAGCCCCCGAATAGGGCTGGTGAGACTTCTGGTCGATCCGGGCACAGAGAGGAGGGTGAGAGTGTAATTACTGAAAGCATGTTGAAGGAATTATGGGCGAAGTTCAAACTTCCCACAAATGTTACTTTCAGGGTCCCATATTCTGAGGATCGCCCGAGCAACGTCAGAGAGGGAGAAATCTGTGCCTATCTGGCCTGGTTTGAAATGGGTCTTACACTTCCCCTTCTTGATATAATAAAACAATTCTTTTGTTGGTTTAACCTTTGCCCCGCAGACCTGAACCTTAACAGTTGGAGACATCTGTTGAGCTTCATCGTGTTAGGGCATATGAATAATGTCGAGGTGTCCCTCGATTTGATCCGTAGCAATATGGATCTAAAACTTCAAAAGGCGGAGGGCCTTTATTATATGTCTTTTGATAGTGGGTTCAGGCCCCTTACTTCTGTGCCCTCCTCCAACAAGACCTGGAAGAAGTGGTACTTTTTTATTAAAGGAGGATGGGAATTCAAGAACTTTGAAGGTCAACCCTCCGCATTCCCTCGAACCACTGGGCCAAGGGGTGAGGCTCAACTTTTCCGTGGCTGTATTGATTTTGTTTTGTTTACCGATTGTTGAACTGATCAATTTCTGTGCTTACTCTGCAGTCAAGGGTGCGTGGAAGAGACCAGACTTCTCCCCCGCGATTCAGAAGCAATATAAGAAGCTCTTGAAGCCAAGCATTCGAGACCATTCCTCTATTGTTAACCCGGATAGATTGATGGCTGCCATGGGGAGTGTTGAGGAGATTACTGGCAATGTGATGGCTCAGTGGGAGACCGGGCCATCGTCGCCCGTGGCGACGGGGGAGGCTTCCTCTCCAGCAGTTCCTCCTGCTCAAAAGAAGCGGAGGTTAGTTCTGTCCTCTCTTGAGCCTGCGGAGGGGGAGGGAGAGGCTCCTGTCCCTATCTCGGTGGTCCCTCCAGTCCCGTCTCGTCGAGCGGGTAAGGGGGCATCGTCATCAGTGGCTCCTGATGCTGTCGATCAGGAGGCCAAGAGGATTTTGAGGGACTTCTAGGCTAAAGGCTCAGTTAAACTCAAGCCTCAGAGGTCGGGGAAGCTTCTTGCTGACTTAACCGCTCTTCAGGTCAAGGTGAGTTCGTCGGGCTCTTACATTTCTTTTCCCTTTTCTTCAAGTGTTTATGCTGGTATTGAACTTGTTTATTTTGTATTATGCAAACCCTGCACACCCTTTCTGCTCTGGTGGAGGTTTCTCTATCTGCGGAGGAGTTGGACCAACTCAAGGCCAATTTGGACGATCTGGGACTCCAGCTTGGTACTGCTCGGTCGGAAGCTCACGACTCTGCGGAGAAGTTGAAGGAGTGTCAGAACTCCTTGACTGTGATGGAGTCAGAGAGGAACCTTGCCGTTGAGCGGGCAAAGAGGTTGCAGGTGGACATGAACGGCTTGCGGTATCAGCACCGTAAACAGCTTAATGAGGCCGTGGAGCAGGCATTGATGGATAATGAGGAGGAAATGAGGTCGAAGTTGGAAGGAATGACCCATCGCTTGATCACGTTTGGGTTCAATAACTTCCGCTCTCGGCTTCTTGCCAAGTATCTTGACCTGGATGTCTCCTCTATTGTGCCGCCTGGGTCTGAACCTTCAGAGGTTGTTATCCAGGGTGAAGTGGCTGATGTCCTCCTTGCCGATCCCACGGAAGAGGTTGTACTGACTGAGGTGGTTGATACTGCTCTTGCTGATCCTTCTCCGGTCGCTGATCCTGTTCCTACCGATCAGGCTTAGGATGTATATTTTGTTATTTTCAACTTCCAATGTACTTGAAATATACATTCGTTAATGGAACAGTCTTTTGCTTGATGCTCGTCTCCTTAGTTATATTGCTCTGTAGTATTTGTGCATGTCTTGAGTTATACTGCTCTGTAGTATTTGCGCATATCTTGAGTTATACTACTCTGTAGTGCTTTAACTTGTAGTTGATGGTGGTAATTGTTGCAAGTAGTGCTGCTCTGGAGTTTAACTTCTTTTGAAAACATTTCAAAGCTGACTGTTCTGAATCCGGAGACTTAATAATGGATGGGCATTTCGTGCTTGTAGTTCGGTTGATCAGCACTTCTGCCTCCAGATCTGCTAAGACTAGGGCCAAGAAACCTCATAGTTGATGGACCTCTGCTGTATACGAGACCCATCAAGTGTTAATAACCTGGAGAAACTGTCATGTCATATACGTGGAAAAGACCAGAAAGTCTGTACATTACGTATGTGGCTTTGCCTTTTGCTTCTCCCGAGAGGGCAGTTTAATGTCTCATTTATTGCACCTCCGTCGTTTGGGATTTCGAAGCTGACTTTTCGCCTAACCGTTGCGACGGTTCAACTGGGTGGCCTTTGGTCTTCGAAGGCCTATATATGTGGAGGAGGATCATACGGTTGCGCTCAATCCTTTCGTTCCCAACTGTTCCCTCGTAGGAGAGTTTTTAGATGTTCTTCCAAAACTGCTGTTTATTTGAAAATGATTGACGATCTTCAGTCTGAGTTGGGAATGATTAAACTGTGGCCAAGAGTTAACCTTCCCTTTGATTCAGTCTTCAAGGAAGGGTTAGAGGAGGTTGAGACCTTCTTGTCCATCTTGGCATCCGGTCGAGATTTCTCCGATGGGAGGTGGTCCCTCCTTGATTCAACCGAGGCTTGGAGCATCGGTGATGAAGACGAAGGTGAGATGTTTCCTTCCCTCTATATTCCGGCAGCCACCCTTGCTCAAATCGGCGGGGGTGTGACAACTGCTCTGAGGGAGATGAATGGGAGCTGTTTTCTCCCCTTTGTGACTTGGCAGAGACCCTTGCTTCAATCGACCGGGCGTCATGCCGATTACAAAGGTGGAGAATGAAAAGCCTCCTGAGGCCCAAAGCCCTCATCATCCATTGGTACTGAGATCATTGATGGCGATGATGAAATGGCCTGGGTACTCCTTGATGCAGACTAGGGTTCAGGGTTCCTTCCTTTCAAATGGAGCCGGCGGCGGCGGTGATGGAAGGTTGGATCCTGTGTCCTTATATCATCTCAAGAAGAAAACAGTGATGCTGCAAATAGTAGTGATATAGTGGCTTTTCTGTAGTAGCCTATGTAATGGTGTTTCTGTTGTAGCCTTTGGCGTACTTGTTTCGTTTCCAGTCTTTTTGTACTGATGTAAATCAACTGAATCATTAATAAAATTGAGTTCCTTCTTCTCAGATCTGGTATTCTTTGTATTTGAATGGGCTCTTCTGTAAAACATTTTCTTGTGTAGTTCTGGTATATGAGTGTTCTGAGGCGTTCCGATCTAGGAAACTTTAGTCCGTAGATGTTCGAAACTTCTGTCTTTGGACTGAATCATAGAATCAGCTAATTGAAGATGGACCAGGCTCGGAAGGCCTGTGCATTAGGGTTGTCCAGGCTCTGGAGACTTGCGTATTTAAAAAATGGATCAAGTATTTATGACCTGTACATTCAATAGATGGACCAAGTGCTGAGACTTGTACATTTTATGGACCAGGTTCTGAAGGCCTGTGCATTAATAGATGGACCAAGTACGAAGACTTGTACATTTATGGACCAGGCTCTAGAGGCTTGTGCATTAATAGATGGACCAAGTGCTGAGACTTGTACATTTATGAACCAGGCTCTGGAGGCTTGTGCATTAATAGATGGACCAAGTACGAAGACTTGTACATTTATGGACCAGGCTCTGGAGGCCTGTGCATTAATAGATGAACCAAGTGCTGAGACTTGTACATTTATGGACCAGGCTCTGGAGGCCTGTGCATTAATAGATGGACCAAGTACGAAGACTTGTACATTTATGGACCAGGCTCTGGAGGCCTGTGCATTAATAGATGGACCAAGTGCTGAGACTTGTACATTTATGGACCAGGCTCTAGAGGCTTGTGCATTAATAGATGGACCAAGTACGAAGACTTGTACATTTATGGACCAGGCTTTGGAGGCCTGTGCATTAATAGATGAACATTTTATGGAAGTAAAAGAAAACTTTTCTACTGATAATACTTCCGCAAGTGTTCCACGTTCCATGGCCTAGGAACAGGTTTCCCAGTCATGTCTTCTAGCCAGTAGGTGGTAGGTCGAACAACCTTTGTTACTTTGTAGGGGCCTTCCTAGTTTGGTGACAACTTTCCCATGGTGGGATCCTTGGTGTTTTAAAAGACTCTTCTTAAGACGAAGTCTCCAACTTGAAAGCTGACTGTCTTGAGTCCTACCTTGGATTTGTTGACCATTCTCTGTTGATAGGCTTCCATCCTGATGCTGGCCTGATCCCTTCTCTCTTCGAGCAAATCCAAGTTTTCCATCAGCTGTTGATCATTGGATTCTTGCTCAAAGGCCTCAGTCCTCAGGGTTGGCATACCGATCTCAACCGGAATTACTGCTTCTGTTCCATAGGCTAGTGAGAAGGGAGTTTCAGAGGTGGAAGTTCTTTTGGTTGTTCTGTAGGCCCATAGAACTCCAGGGAGTTCTTCTGCCCACTTCCCTTTGGCCTGTTCCAACCTTTTCTTTAACCCGTCAAGAATTGTTCGGTTGGTGACCTCTGCTTGCCCATTTGCTTATGGATGGCCTGGAGAGGCAAAGTGCTGCCTAATGTTAAGATTTTCACAGAATGCCTTGAAGCCTTTACCAGTGAATTGTGTTCCATTGTCCGAGATAATTGCACGTGGTATGCCAAACCTGCACACAATGTTCTTCCAGGTGAAGCTCTCAACTTCCTTTTCTGTGATATGTGTTAAAGGCTCGGCTTCGGCCCATTTAGAGAAATAATCAATGGCCACCAAGAGATATTTCCTGTTTGGAGGTGCCCTTGGCAATGGACCTACGATGTCCATCCCCCACTGAGCAAAGGGCCAAGGACTAGGAATCGGGATAAGCTCGTGATGAGGCTGATGTTGGTACGGGGCAAATCTCTGGCATTTGTCGCACTTCCGAACATATTCCTTTGCCTGTTTCAGCATGCCAGGCCAGTAGTAACCCTGTGATAGAGCTCGGTGGGCTATAGTTCTGCCCCCATTATGATTCCCGCAGATTCCCTCATGTATTTCGGCCAAGACATATTGTGACTCGTCTGGAGCCAAGCATTTCAATAGAGGTTGAGAATACGACCTTCTGTAAAGCTTGTTGTTTAGGATCAGGTACCGAGCCGCTCTGATTCAGATTCTCCTGGCCTTGTTTTCGTCCTCTAAGAGGAGCCCGGATCTTAGATACTGGAGGATTGGAGTCATCCAGTTCTGAGGCTGTTCATCAATTTGAGCAACTTGGGCTTCCTCAATACTGGGTCCTGGCTGAAAGGAGATTTTTACTGTGGAGTTTGCTTCAGACTTGAGGCGGGAGGCCATGTTAGCCAGAGCATCTGCTCTACAATTCTGACTTCTCTCAATTTTTTGGATAGTAAATGTCTGGAAGGAATGCTTCAAGTGGTTTACCAGTTCGGAGTACCGGAGCATCCTGTCATCTTTAATGGCAAATTCTCCCAAGACCTGGCTCACTACCAGTTGGGAATCGAAGAAGACATCGAGGTTCTGAGCCTCGCATTCCATGGCAAGTTTCATGCCTAAGATTAGGGCTTCATATTCGGCTTCGTTGTTAGAAGCTTTGAATCCCAAGCTGACTGCTTTTTCTGACGTGAGCCCATCAGGGGACTGTAGTTGTAACACCCCGACTTTGCGTAATTAATAATTAGTGTTAATTATTAATTAATAACCGACTTATAGAATGATTAGGGAATTAATTATGATCCCGACGGTCGCCATGGACCGATTAAATAATCAAATATGTCTGGGGGAAAAGGGTATGATACCCAAACCCAATTACTGGTTAAATCGATAAAATAATGCCGTTTTAACACCAACGGAACCCGAATTAGCTAACCCGGGAAATTTTGAATGATTAATAAATGACACGGAACCTCTGACACTGAAGAATACTGAAATACGGAACTCTCGGAACAAACCGCGTCGAAAAATGAGTTACGGAATGAAAGTTACGAAGGAAACACTGAAACTGAATTACTGCGCAACCAAACGTGGCCTTAACCGAAAATATGGGAAAAATAGCCAAATGGGAGGCCAAGGGAATTGAACCCTTGACCTTTGAGTGAAAAGAAACCTCATCCAAAAATTACCAACTAGGCTACTACTGTCTTTGCGTACAAATATACAATGAAAGGTATATATAACCCAGAATTCTGGTGGGGCCACCTCCCAAACTGACCAATGAGGTTACATGCAAAACCTCCATCATGACCTAAACCCCTACACTTCAGCCTCATCATCACATCTCAAGTGCCTACAATTAGACCTAAGGCCTACATGTATGATTATGTATGTGTATAAGTGTGCACTAATATATACACATGAGCTTGGGATCTCTGTAACACCAAGTGTGTGAGCTGAATATTCAGAAATCAAAAACTGTTGGGAGGACTGATCTGTTGAGGGAGAGAGAACCCATGTGAGAAACCATTGTGAGGGTGATGTGTATATCCATGGTCTATGCATGAGGGTGTTCCATGAAGAAGCAAAAGAAGGGAATCGAGGCTATGTGCTGCATGGCTGGGACTGAGGCACACTTGAGGTGCCAAAGGACTGAACTGAGCCATGAGAGGGAGGAATAATAGCCTGAACCAGAGGTAAACACAAAACTGCAAAAATTTCCTGTTTAGATTTTCATACTGTTTCTGATAATTTTGGTCCATACAAACCATATATATATGCTCCTGTGAGACTTTAGTATTGTCCTAAATTAATTGGGAGGGTCGAATAGGGCTGAAACCCCAAAACCGTGTATCAACCTCCATTAATGGATCATGGAAACTGGGTCTGATTCGACCTCTCTAAAACTGAGTTTTGATGGTCCAGAACTGAACTAGACACTTCTAGGACCCCATAAATACTGACCCGCGACTTGGAAACACATGGGAAAGCCCTCAAAACCGAACCTATGAGTCTCGGCCATGAGACCCAAAATCTGGAATAGGCCTCTAAACTGAGATCTAAGAATGGGGAATTGAAGCCCCTGTTACAAGGGTCACAGAGAGACAAACCCCATGGGATTTGGTTGAGAAATAAGGCTGTACGACTGACCTGTAATCCCTCACAATAATCGGTTATACCGAGCTGGATCTTTGGATTTGAAGCTCTAAATTCATGCCAAAAGGTTGGAATGACTCTCAGAAATGTTTTGGAATCAAAACATGTTGAAAAAAGCCCTTGAAAACCTACGAAATTGAAGAAGAAAATCCGTAGAAACTAGGGCGACACTGTTGGAGGAAATGGGGAAGATGGAGTCGACTCGGCCGAGTTGGCCGAGTCATGCCCAACCGACTCATACACGTGGCAACGCATGAGCGTGCCACTGTTTTATTGAAACTACGCCGTTTTGGTGTTGAAGGTTTTAAATTAAAACCTGACTTCGGCTGTTTGGCAACAGAGTTAATAAATCAGAAGTTGGGAAATTGATTTGGGGCCTATCCAAGCCGAGAATAAGAAAGAAATTGGGAATAACTGGAGTATCTCATTCCGGTTTTCTTAAGGTCACTGAACCGGTTGGCTTCTGAGATTATTGGACCGGTTCAATTTCTGAACCCTTGAACCTTCTGGTCTGAACCCTAATTTTCTGAATTTATATTTAACCCCCCAAATGTTTCTGAAAATTACGGATTAACCCCCACTAATTTGGAAAATTGTACTGTGGCCCAGAACATTGAGAAATTATTCATTTAAGCCCCTGGAAAATTAATTAAATAATAAAATAATTATTTAATTATTTTATTAAATAGGTAAAATTACGATTTTACCCCTGGACATTTAATATGTCAAACGGAGTTCAAATAAAGCAAATAAATAGTGTATTTCTACCATTTCAAATATTCTGGACTCAATGGTACAGTCCAAATTAGGAAATTATGTACCGAAAAATACAGACCTGTAAGTGACAAATAACTGTACTACCCCTGAGGGTACCCAGGCCCAAATAAAAATAAAAGACAGTCTATTCTGATTATGTCGGACACTCTGGACCCAATGGTGAGGTCCATTTTATGAACTGAGGTGCCGAAAAATATGACGCATGAAATTACCAAAATACCCCTGATACTGTACGAAGCCCAAATGAAGTCCGATTGGGACGAAATTAATACCAATAGAAGCCCAAATACTGGTGAAACTGTAAACATGATTAAACGATGATTCGGAGTCAGAATCTTACAAAACGTAAAATGACCAAAATACCCCTGAGCACAATAAGTGCAAAGTAGAGGTCAAATAAAGGTCAAACTGATCTGATAAATTATCATAGGGATAATTATGAACACTAAAGGGCTAAATAAGACTCCGAGACAGTCAATGCGTAAAACGAGAAATGACCAATGTGTCCCGATGACCAAAAGTGGATACCAAACGAAGTCCAAAGGACTTAGAAAATTATGTACAAGATATTTGGGACATTTTGAGGACCATGATAAGGTCCGGGACAAGAATGGAAAAATTACCATTTTGCCCCTATCGTTAAAATAAGAACCTAACTGATACTGATTGGAGTCTAAAAGACGTATGACTTTATATTTAAGATATAAAGACCATTCTGAAGACCTTGATAGGGGTCCGGGGCAAAAGTGACAAATGACCGTTTTGCCCCTAAGACTGAATAAGTAACTGACTGATAACGATTGAAGTCCAATGACTTAGGTTATAATCCTGATGACTGCTAAGCCTAATTTAAGAATAAAATAGCCCCGGATGAAACCCGATGAGAGGGCGATAGACTACTAGGTTATCTTAGGTAATCCGATAGACACCTAAGATGACGAATAAGACCTGAATGAATAAATTCTGATCTGTCTGTGATTGATGATGATTGTTCAGGATATACATGGTGATGCCTGACGTACTTGGAGGTTATCAGATTGTTTATGCAAGGAGATGACTGTAACAGTTGTGAGTAACCTGGAACTTCTGACTTGGTGTATAAGTACACCTTCTAGTTACTGTATTTTAAATACTGTACTGCACTGTTTTATCTGATACACTGATTTCATGCCCTTACTCAAATGCATGATTTTTACTCTGTCTGATTCCTCTGTTCTGCACTGAAATAAACGTATCACTGTTTTTACTGAAAGAACAACTGATTCTTGGTACCACCTCAGTCTTGAGCACTATATGAGCATACTGCACTGTTTAATCTGTGCATACTGTACTGTTTATTCTGTTATACTGTTCTGCTCTGCTCATCACTGATCTGTTCTGTTATTCTGATGTTTTAACTGATCTGTTCTGTTATTTTGCAAGTTTTAACTGATCTGTTCTGTTACTCTGATGTTTTAACTGATCTGTTCTGTTACACTGATGTTTTAACTGATCTATTCTGTTACTCTGATGTTTTAACTGATCTGTTCTGTTTAATCTGTCCTGACCTGTTCTGTTCGATCTGTCCTGACCCGTTCTGTTTAATCTGTCCTGACCTGTTCTGTTGATCTGTCTGACCTATTCTGTTTGATCTGTCCTAACCTGTTCTGTTTGATCTGTCTGACCTGTTGTGTTTGATCTGTCTGACCTGTTCTGTTTGATCTGTCCTAACCTGTTCTGTTTGATCTGTCCTGACCTGTTCTGTTTGATCTGTCTGACCCGTTCTGTCTGATCTGTCCTGATCTGTTCTGTTTGATCTGTTTGACCCGTTCTGTCTGATCTGTCCTGACCTGTTCTGTTGATCTGTCTGACCCGTTCTGTTTGATCTGTCCTGACCTGTTCTGTTGATCTGTCTGACCTGTTCTGTTTGATCTATCCTGACCTGTTCTGTTTGATCTGTCTGACCTGTTGTGTTTGATCTGTCTGACCTGTTCTGTTTGATCTGTTTTGTCCTAACCTGTTCCGTTTGATCTATCTAATATGTTCCGTCCTGATCCGTCTTGATTTGTTATGTCTGATCTGTTCCGTCCTGATCCGTCCTGATTTGTTATGTTTGATCTGTTCCGTCCTAACCTGTTTGCTCTGTTTCGATCTGTCCCGTTCTGTTCTGTCCCGTCCTGTTCTGCTCAATACTGATCTATCATGTTCTTTGATGATGTACTTGTATCTCTGACTGATATACTGTTTCCACTCAGTTTTGTCTTGCTCCTTTCCGTTGATGATATACATGTATCCTTGATTGATATACTGTTTTCACTCAGTTTTGTCTTGTTCCTTTCCGTTGATGATATACATGTATCCTTGATTGATATACTGTTTCAGTTTTGTCTTGTTCCTTTCCGTTGATGACATACATGTATCCTTGATTGATATACTGTTTCCACTCAGTTTTTTCTTGTTCCGTTCTGTTGATGATATACCTGTATCTCTGGTTGACATATTGTTTCCGCTCCGTTCTATTATGTTCTGTTCTGTTTTATTCTGATTTGTTATGTTTTATTCCGTTCTGTTCGGTTATGATTTGCTATGACCTATTCCGTTCTGTTCGGTTATGACTTGTTATGTTCTGTTCCGTTCCGTTCTATTATGTTTTATTGTGATCCGTTCTAACCTGTTCTATTTCGACCCGTTTTATTCTGACCCGTTCCATTCTGACCTGTTTGTCTCTGATTGATATATTGGCATTATTTACTATTCTGTTCTGATTTGTTGTGCTTTGCTTCATCCTGTTCTGATTTGTTATGTCCTGCTCTGCTCGGTTCTGCTCCGTCCTGACCTGTTGTGTTCTGTTCTGTACGGTTATACTTGATATGGTCTATTATGTTCTGTCTGTCCCGATCTGTTGTTTTATTTTGTTCAGTCCTGCTTTATTCTACTGAAACTGCATTTACAGTAGATTTATAAGACTGCTATTTTCAAAAACAACTGAACTACCCTTGTGCTTTGTAAACAAGAAATGGTTTTGAAACCCTTGACAGGGAACCTGTGTTACTCATTGGGCTTTTCGAAGCTCACCCCATTCCCTAACATTTTTCAGGAATGATATCAATTGGATCTGATGGCACTGATCTGTGGAGACTGGATTATTGAGGATTGATTCTGTTTAATCAGGTGAGTGATGTAATACGACTGACTTGACTGATATGTACTAAATATAGACATGGCTCATGGATTTAAACGGTACTCTAGAGATTATAGCTCTGCTCTGTTGTTATATGTCAGATTATAGATATGCTCTGTGGTTAAAATTGTTAGCTGTTGGATTTTAGACTGGCTCTGTGGTACATAACCTTACGGTGAATACATGAGTTGCATTCCCTTGACAAAAGAAAAAGTTTTAAATTCCGCTGCATCTGACCCTACAGTCGGAGTGCAATTCACTGGAAAGTTCAGAAATTTACCTTCGGTTGGTCGCGTGGCGACTGACTGGCATCACGTCCTCGACATCCGCGTAAGGTGGGGTTCGGGATGTGACAGTAGTACCAGGCCTACCCCTGAACCTTGATCGGTTGACGATCCATCGATGTAAAGCAGCCAGGTTCCCGAGGTTTCGGTGAGTTGTGCCCTGTTCTGAAGCGCCAGGGTGAACTCGGCTACGAAATCAGCTAAGGCCTGCCCTTTGATGGAGTTTTGGGGTACATATGATATGTCGAACTCCCCTAGCTCCACAGACCACTTCACCAATCTTCCCGATACCTCAGGTTTCCTCAGTATTGATTTCAGAGGATAGGCAGTCGGGATCTCGATTGGATGTGCTTGGAAATAAAGTCGAAGCTTCCGAGCTGATATGACCAAGGCATAGGCCAATTTCTCTACTTCTGGGTATCTTTTCTGTGTCAAGTAGTGCCCTACTGATGTAGAAAATAGGCCTCTGTACTCCTCTGTCCAATCTGATCAATGCGGAGCTGACCGCGTTTTCGGAAACTGCAAGATATAAGAGTAGCTTTTCTCCTTGTACTGGTTTTGACAGAAGTTCTGGAGAGCCCAGATACTCTTTTAGTTCTTGAAAGGATTCTTCGCATTGTTCCGTCCACTGCAAAGCTTTGCTGCCCTTCAGAGCTTTGAAGAAAGGTAGGCAGCGGTCAGTGGATTTGGAGATAAATCTGCTCAGTGCCGCAATTCTGCCATTCAATGCCTGAATTTCCTTCCTG
The DNA here is from genome assembly GCA_008638375.1 of Nyssa sinensis. NCBI lineage: Eukaryota > Viridiplantae > Streptophyta > Magnoliopsida > Cornales > Nyssaceae > Nyssa > Nyssa sinensis. The sequence goes on from CM018031.1 coordinate 46,871,481, forward strand.
GTTTTTGGAGACTTCAACCCAATCAGAGCTTGGATCTGAGTGGGATCTGCTTCGATACCCCTCTGAGAGACAATGTATCCCAAGAATTTTCCCTTCGTAACTCCGAAGGTGCATTTCGAGGGGTTGAGCTTCATCCTATGCTGTCTGAGGATATCGAAGGTCTGGGCTAAGTGCTGGAGGTGGCTGCCTTTCTGAAGACTCTTTACCAGCATGTCGTCGATGTATACCTCCATGGTGCTGCCAAGCAGCGGGCTGAACATCTTGTTCACCAATCGCTGATAAGTGGCCCCAGCGTTCTTCAAACCGAAAGGCATCACTCTGTAGCAGTAGAGCCCTCTTTCGGTTATGAAGGCAGTCTTCTCTTGATCTGGAGGGTACATTTGGATCTGGTTGTATCCAGAGTAGGCATCCATGAAGCTCATGAGCTCATGCCCCGCAGTGGCGTCAACCAGTTGGTCTATTCTTGGCAGTGGAAAGCTGTCCTTGGGGCACGCCTTGTTGAGGTCTGTATAATCAACGCAGACTCTCCACTTGCCGTTTTTCTTTTTGACAAGCACGGTGTTGGCTAGCCACTCGGGATAGAACACTTCCCGAATCATCCTGGCATCTAGCAGCCTTTGGACTTCTTCATTTATAATCCGATGCCGCTCAGGGGCAATCGGCCTTCTCTTCTGTCTGACTGGCGGGTGATCCGGATCCACCATCAGCTTGTGAGTTATAAGTTTGGGATCTATTCCCTCCATGTCTTTGGTCTCCCATGCAAAGATAGAGAGGTTATCTTTCAAGAACCTGACTATCTTTTCCTGCTCAGTGTGTGTGAGGTCTGGGCCGATGTACAAATAACGCCCCTCTGCTTTTGAACTGACTAGTACTTTGATGGGCTCGCCAACAGGTTTGGCTTGGCTATCTCGTCCCCTTGGGCTCAAGGGTTCTTCAATGCTGGATGGGCAATCTTCCACCTCGGAAGAGTGAGTGAGAACCGGATCTGCACAATCCCGAGTGTACTGTAATTGCTATTTAGGAGCCTTCTCCTTGAGGGCAATAGCGTGGCATTCTCGGGAGGTTGGCTGACACCCTCTGACCGAGTGGACGCTCTGGTTGTGTACGTACTTTAGGCATTGATGGAGGGTCGAAGTGACTGCTCCTATCTGATGCAACCAGGGTCTCCTGATTATGACGTTGTAGGGAGATTTCATGTTCAACACCATGTACTCCGAGATGGTGGTCTTCTGCCCTTCGCCTTCTCCTACAGTGGTAGGAAGGTCGACTCTCCCCAAAGGGGTACTGAGGTTGCCATCAAAAGCTGCCATCACGGCAGTGGTGGGCTTGACGTCGTCATGGTCTATCCCCATCTGTTTAAGTGGCTCATAGAATAGTATGTTGACAAAGCTACCAGTATCGACCAAGACTCTCCTGGTCTCGAAGTTGGCGATTCTGTGGGTAATAACAAGGGTATCACTATGAGGGCAGTGTACCCCTGCTAGATCTTGCTCGGTGAATTGGATCTCCGGTGCTGGCTTGAGCCTCTTTTCGACGTTGGAGATCTGTAATACGTTCGGAGCGGCTCTGGCTTCCCGAGCGTATCTCTTTCTTGCCCTGTTGGACATTCCTGTGACAGGGGAGTCAGCATAGAGGACGTAGATGACATGGTTGTTCTGCCTCTGAGGCTCGTTTCGTCCCTCCCTCTGCTCCTGCCTCTGTTCGGGCCTTTGGTCCGGCCGTTGCTGAGGCTTGTCTTCTTGGGGGTTCTGCCTTCCGTCCGGCTTGACGAACTCCCGAAGACGTCCCTTCTTTATGAGCTGCTCTATCTCATACCGGAGGGTCCTGCATATGTTAGTTGTATGCCCATGATCTTTATGGAAATTACAATACTTACTTTGGTCCCGCAGGCTGGGATCTCCTTTGATTGGTTCTGGCCACCTCAGGTTTTCCCGATCTCGGATCTGCCGGAGTACCTGGTTCGGTGTAGTGTTCAAAGGAGTGAAGTTGGTGAACTCCCTTGGTCCGGAGTTGTACACAGCTCTGGGTGCTGTTCTTTTCTCTGGGCTCCTGGCCCTCTTTTTGTTGGAGTCTCTTTTGTGATCCTCCTTCTTGTGGTCCTCCCACTTCGGATTGTCCCTCTGGATATGATCTCTACCCTTTTGGGACGTGCGGTTGGCTTCTTCTAGGTTGATGTATTTTTTGGCTCGATCCATTAATGCCGCCATATCGGCTGGAGGGCTTTTGGTCAAGGAGTCTCTGAACCCACCTTGGGCAAGCCCAGTAGTTAGGGTTACTACAAGGAACTTTGGGTTGCAGTCAGTGATCTCTGTAAGTTCTGTATTAAAGCGCGCAATGTAGGCGCGGATGGATTCCTCCTTGGTCTGCTTGACGTTCAACAGGAATTCTGGCCCCCTTCTGAGCCTCCTACTGGTCATAAACCTGTCCAAGAACTGTCTACCGAGCTCGTAGAAGCTGGTAACTGAGTTCGGAGGGAGGTTGTGGAACCATTTCAGAGCAGTGCCCTTCAAGCTGGTGATGAACATTCGGCACATAAAAGCATCAGAGGCTCCGTGAAGGGCCATCGTATGCTGGTAATGAGAGAGATGATCTCCTGGATCTCCAGATCCATCGTACAGGGTGAACTTGGGCACCATGAACTTTCTGGGCCTCTCTTTTGACATGATGGCGTGAGTGAATGGGGTGGCTAGTCTTCCGAGCAGCCTAGCCAGTTCGTCTTGCTCTGGAGGGTTCTGAGGTCCTCTCAAGGTAATTGTCCGGTCCATCGACTAGGCAATTTCCTCTACCCTCCGCGGGTCTCTGAGTCTGACATCTTGTGAACCCTGTCTGACAGCCTCGGCTTCAGGGTAGTAGGGTTGATTACGCCCTTCGGACGGAGGAGGATTCCGAACCGGAGGGATTGGTGCTGCATGATGAGGCTCCTGTGGTGCCGGGTGTGCTCCCGAGGCCCTTGGAGTTGGGGCTCGAGTAGTGCTCCGGTAATGGACGTCGGGAACGAAGGCGGATGTTCCCTAGCCAGGGACTGTTGATGGCTGCGGATCTCGGCCAGCGCGAGCAACACCTGATGGGTGTCCAGGCTGGTTAGTTGGAGCCTGCGCATGAAGTTCTTCATTCTCCGTGGCAACAGGAGGTTGCGTTCCCGCAACGAAGTTGACCGGCGGGCTAGGAGAACCCGCCGCTTGGTTCTGCGTGAGTGTTGCCAGCGTTCTAGTGATGGCAAGCAACTGCTCCTGCACCAGTTCATTATGTCGTTTTATTGCTTCGATCTCTTGTCGCATAGGGTAGGCCGCTGGCCCCTTTGTGCGAGGAGCAGGCGGCTGACGTTGAGCGTTTTGCGAACTCTGAGTATTCTGTCGCGGTCGGAGATTTGGTGCCATAGTTTTCCGGTGAGGAAAGAGTTGAGTTTATGAATAGAGTACTTGGAGATTAGTCGTTCCCACAGACGGCGCCAAACTGATGTTGCACTTTTTGGCTCGCAATAAGTATGGACTCCGTGACCTGTAGAACACTTAGAAAGATGATCAGAGGACCACCGGATTGGCTCGGGCGGTAGCCGCTCCGATGCTTAAGTAAGTAAAAGAATTGAAAGACTGTATTGAAAGCCAAAGAATGAGCATAAAAAATAAAGCGTACCTCTACGGTTTAATTTATAAGCTGTGGCTCTCTTAAGTTGATTAGGATTTGACGCCATGAATATAGGGATTTGATCATCGGAGATTGCAGTTACCTTGTGGAGCATTGAGTCGTAGATGGAGATAATCATAGATAGTAGTTTCCGTGTTGAAGACTGTTTCCTTATTCCCTGCTTGGCAGTTGTTTAAGGAAACCATAAGGTCGGAGCCATATGAAGTGTCGAATAAATATTGCCCAGAACAGAAGGTCTGGAAGATATACGCATGAGAATGCCTTAAAGGTTTTGCCTGCACTGTATGATTGAATTTATCGGCTCTGAATGATATATATATATATATATATATATATATATATATATGAGAATGCCCTACAGGCTGTGGATGCTCTGTATGACCGAGTTTATCGGTTCTGTATGATAGACGTATATGAGAATGCCCTGAAGGCTTGTGGCTGTTCTGTATGATCGAAATTATCAGTTCTGTAGGATCGAGATTTGTTGACTCCGTGGGCACACGTGTCTCAAGGTGATTGGTGTGTCTGTTTGTGGTACATTAATATATATGCATATTATATATATATATACATATATATATATATATATGTATATGTGAATAAAAATTTGTGAAACAATTTTGGAAGGGCAGGATTAATTTTTTTCCGAAAAATCATTAAATGGTCTGGATATGGTCTAAACCAATAAATACAAGCCACGTATGCATATTATTGAACTTCTACGTACCACTGAATAATTGCTCACAGCGTGGGCTCAGTTACCCCTAAAAAAAAAAAAAAACAGTAAAAGAAGAAAAACAGAAGGAAAGTCCAGAAGTCGTACCTCCTCTTCCGTCCGTCCTCTGTCATCGTCATCTTTGCGGCCTAGGTTTTCTCAGCTCCTCTCTGTATATATCACTACCATTTTTTCTTCAACAATCTCCACCGATCACTCTTCCTGTGATCAAGACTTTGATCTGTGGGATTAACATAAGATCCTCTTACAATATATCTTAGAGGTAACTTCTGACCATCTTAATCTCTCGTCAATTAGTGTAAATCGTGAACTTTAGATGTGTGTCTATGTCTTTGTGTGTATAATATTTGTGTTTTGTTCTCTGGAAATATGCTGAATTTACGACAGAATTGTTCATTGCTAATTACTGGGTAGTCCTGATTAAATGATTTGGTACTGGTATAAGTCTCTCAAATATTTTGTTTTTAAATTTCTATAATTGGGTCCTCTAATAAGTTCCACTTCCACATTTAATCTTTGTTTATCATTTTTAATTATGTTGAGAAATTGTTCAATCTTGTTTCTGGGTTATTATGCCCTGAAGGTTTATTTTTATGGTTTGATTTTGGTATAGCTATGACTTATAAGAACAGTGGCTCTTTTAATAGTGAGTAAAAATTCTAAAACATTTCCCGATTGAACTTTTCTTCATTTCTTGTATGTTTCTTCGTATGTGTTGATTTTGTCCATGTTCTCAATCCCATTTCTTTGGTAAGCATTAGCTTATTGTATATTTTTTTCTGTTTGATTTTGGTTTACTTTTTGGAAAGGTTGATTTTCTATGACTGAGTCTAAACTTTAATACACTTCCCAATTTTCTTTTATTCTTAAAATTGAATCTGGGCTGCTTTTGCGGATGTGTTTATTATCCTTTCTTTTCTTTTCTTTTCTTTTTTCTTTTTGGCACTACCAAATGCATTTTTATTGTTATATGCTTTGATATTGGTATTGCTTGTTCATTAGAGGTCTATATTATATAACATTTCTAAATTGAGCGTCACTTTCATTTCATAGTAGTACATATTATTGTTCATTAGAGGTCTATATTATATAACATTTCTAAATTTAGTGTTGCTTTCATTTTATAGTAGTACATATGATTATATTAGAGTGAAAGATGCTTGGGAATTTTGTAATTTTTTTCTATAGTAAATTTTGGGTTGGGTTTTGAAGGTTTTGGAGATGGAGGAGGCCACAACATCTGAGAATCATTTGACCTCGGCTGCAGCTTTTGTGGAAGGTGGAATTCAGGAAGCCTGTGATGATGCTTGCAGCATATGCCTTGAAGCATTTTGTGAAAGTGATCCGTCGACGGTAATATATATCCGTATATATTGGAAATTGTATCTTGTTATCATGGGCTGGATTTGGTTTTTTCGTGAAATAATTATATACATCCTCTCGCAGGTGACTGGTTGCAAGCACGAGTTCCATCTTCAGTGTATTCTTGAATGGTATTCTTATTTAATTTCAATTGGAAACCTAGGTTCATGTTATTTTGTTGTCCTTGCTTTGACGTTGATTTTGTTTATCACATGAACTCTTTTTGGGGTAACACAAACGCTAATGAGATAGATGACCTAAATTAGAACAATAAAGTTATTCTATAATGCACAAATGCAAATGGTGTCATTTATTTATTTATGATTAAGGTTTCCGTTAAAGATGCCAAACTTGAAGTGCAACCCATTTACATGTGACATATACAAATCAAACTTCACCACTCTATATGAAAGCAAAAAAATCCAAATTCTCTATAAATCCAAAAAGAGTATAGTAGAGGGGTTAATACTCTTTGTCACCCAACTATTACAAAAAAACCAAAAAATAGAATTTTAATTTGTTGATTTGCTCTTTTGTCCCTTCAAAATAACTATGATTTTTTCTCTTTCCAAATTCACTACATAAGACATAAAGGGGTCATATTCCATGCTTATAAAAAAATAAAATAAAATCCCATGCTTGCTTTTTTGGCCTTTATCTACTATGTTCCACACACCAACAATAGAAAAAACCCAAGACATCCCAAACAAGGCCAACACTAAAGAAATTCAAATTAAACACACACTAAAGCATTCCCATCTGCATCATCAGAATAGAGGGCTGTTTTTTTTTCTTCTGGAAATGCAGATAGGGCATAATAAAAAAAAAGAGGCCGAAGTAAAGGAATTTATTTGATTCCAGGTCGATGGGTCAGGTAGAACAACAACTGAAGGATTTGATTACAGTGTTCACTTTGGAAGAGCCCTTGTTCTTAAAGGGAAGGAAACATGCAATAGTGCGATAGCAAAAAGAAAGCTAAGCACACAGAGAGCAGAGCAGCATATAACACGAAAGAGTCCAAATGCAAGAATGGCAGAGCACGATGCTTTGTGGTCCGTTCCTTTCCCAACTATTGTTGAACTTGCCTGAAGGAAATCTTTGATCTTCTTACTGGGAAAGAGTTTGGTTACAAAGTTCGGTTACCATAAAAGGAAGTGAAAACCTTATATCTTGCTACAGCTTGAAAAAGCCTTTGGCTCGTTTACGCCCCTTTTGGCTCCTTTCCTTCAGACCTAGACCAAGGCGAGGAGCTGCGCCAATGCGACCTCCGCACCATTCAATGGGAAGGATGGAACAAGAAAACACAAGCGGATATAGCCAAAAGCAATGGTCTTGACCCGAGCTAATGCTTTTCAGCACCAGACATGTTAAAAACCAAAACTACAAATGCATCAAAAAGGATGGGTCAAGGGGAGGTTTGGGACGAAACCTCTTAAATTTGTTTTAGCCTTAACTACTGGGTGTGGCCTTTGTTACTGACCTTCGAATATACTCCTTGTTAGCAAGTCTTACGGTATATTAATATAGCATTATGTGTTAGCCTTATGGACACCGGAAGCTTTAGCCTGTTCAGCCTCCGGTCAGGCTTCCCCGCTTGTGACTGACTTTCAGTGAATTCCATCTCCCCAGGATCCGTGATGCCCTGTCCGACAGCCATTAACTGCCTTGCAGTGGATTCCTTACTCAAAAGTATGAGAGGCCTATCTTGACTCTAATGCATATTCTACTGAGCTACCTTGAGAAGAGCTACTGGCTACTACAGGAGAGCTACTGCTACTATAGCGAAGGAGCTACTATTCCATAAGCTAAGCCAGACGAAGGGAGATCTATTTCAGAAAGAGATTAACTGATTGCCTTAGCCGCCTTATAACGCTCATTAAGTTGCTTAGCTTTTATCCCACAAAATTGTATGGTTGGATACAACAGATGAGGCACATAAATTAACTGCCTGCCCAGATGACCCACCTGAAAACCCTTCATAGAACTTGTTTGCACTATTATGGACAACATCCTACTAAAGCCTTCATGATAGAATAAATAGACTTCAGGGAACCACCTTACAATGACATAAAGAATCTTGAGGGAACTGCATTAAACAACATCGGAAATCTATAGTTATACACAATGGGCCTTCCCTCCACTTCTTTCTGAAGCCCATCCTAGACATAATATTAAGGGTGACAATTTTTGACACGACATGAACACAACACGTAGTTAGCGAGTTTGGATTGAGTATAAATAGGTTTATGTCATAAATGGGTTGATATGTTTAACACGATTAATAAACATGCATATTTGGATTTTAATCGTGTCAACCAACAGTATGTAATTTTTTTTAAAAAAGAAACCAACTTTTTCTTAATATTTTGGGAAGTTACCATTGATTCCCATCTTAAGATGATTAAGTAAGTATGGCCTTCATACCAGGCCTACTAGTTTTAATACTTCAATTGCTCTTTATCATAGAGTACAATATACCAATCAGAAGCAAAGAGCATGAGCCAAGGTAACTCGTCCCACATCAATGGCCTGAGAAAGCTTGGGAGATGCTTATAAAACAGGCTATTTTATGCTTATAAAAAGACAAGAAACCTCTTCACACATGCGACATATGGGTGTATGTTTGCCATGTATAAAATACTATTTTTTACATAACCCAAATGAACAATTAATTTATTTAAAACATTTTTAAGTATTAAAATAGATGGGTTATCGCATTGACATGTGTTAAATTGGTCTTGTTTACGTTTTTGAACTTGATACAATTAGTCACTTGTGTTGTGTTCGTATGGACACATATTTCTTAATGTGTCTTTTTTGATAGGTAAAGGTATATGTTATTAATTAGGTGCAGAAAATTCTTGCTTAATGCCAATCTTATTGCAGTGCTCAATAAGTTTAATGTGTCTTTAGACAGCATGCAAACAGGAATTTCCACCCTTTGTTAACGTTCTACTTATAGTTCAAATTTGGAACTCCACTCCTTTGCCTAGAATCCAAACTCTCATTTGCCATCGACACTACATTAAGAGTTTGCCTTTGACCCAGTAAAAGCACTCTGCTATCTTGATACTTCCTTTTCAATAACTTTCCTCAATCTTCAAGCCAACACGTGGGCTAATAATTTAAATATTGTTAAGTTACCAACTCATCTAAAAGCTTTAAGCTTTTAGATGAGTTGGTGATTTCACATGGTATCAGAGCAGGCAAAAGGTCTTGAGTTCAAATCTCACGTCACCTTAAAAATATGAATTGACATGTGTAGGCTCCAAGTGGCCACACGTGAGGGCGCGTGGTAGAGAATATAATAATCAAGTTACACCTTCTCTAACAGCTTAAGTTTTTAGACGAGTTGGTAACTTTACAAATATATTAGCTGAAAAGACTTGTAGGCTGAAGCCTAAAGCTACTGTTGTACAGTGGTAAAGTGCTGGTATGACATGCAAAAGGATGGGTGGGGTCAAAGGTCTTTGAAGTCGTTTACATCTCCCTTTTTAGGATCAAGGCAATAAATGATGCAGTATGAACTATCTCAAACATAGTTTTAAATAACAGCCGTTACGTATCGGCTGTTACGTATCGATTTTTTGACCCTCTCGAATATCGATACTAGCCGATATATTGGTGTGACTAAAATTCATAACCGGATTGGCCGATACTGTTACGTATCAGTTGTTACGGCTGTTACAAGACCGTTACAACTGTTTTACGATTTGTTTTTCAAATTTTTTGTTTTTTGCAAAATTTTTATGATTTTTATACAAGAGAGATACTTAAAATAATCCAACAAAAATAATGAAATGGGTTGCCAAAATATTCGAGTCAATATGAACTCGAAATTGCCTCTTGGCCTCAAAATGTTTTCAATTTTTTATTCTATAACTAATTACAATAAATTGATTTTCATACTTATAATCATTTCTTGTTATTATTTATATTACTTTGTTGTAATGTTATTCAAATTAAATGATATGTCTTATTAGTTTAACTTTAAAAATTCTTATAAAATAACAAAATATCTTCTTAAGTGTTATTTATAAAAAAAATATTTTTTAGGTGTTAGAAAATTAAAAAATAATAGTAAAAAATATTAAAATGTAATAATCGTAGTCAAAATATGCATATAAGTGACTTTTAAGCATGGTATTAAATATCGGTCGTTACGTAACGTAATGGACCGTTACGTAACCTATTTTGAATCCTCTTGATACCGATATATCGGTGTGTAGAAAATTCACAGGCGTAATGGTCGATACCATGGTATTAAATATTGGCCGTTACGTAACCTGTTTTGAACCCTCCGATACTGTTACACACCGATATATCGGTGTATAGAAAATTCATAGGCGTAATGGCCAAGACCGTTACATAGTGATCGTTACGGACTGATGTGTAACGATATCGGCCGATACTTAACAATAATGGTACATTTTTTCTCTTTTTCTCTATTCTAAGGGCTAAAAAACTCATTTTTGGTCATAGATCTAGTGATTTAAATTTATCAAACATAAGATTTGGAATTATGAATATGTTCAAAGTTGTTTAGTAAAGTCCTAGAATTTTATCTATTTATTTATTACTACAAACTTAAAAATAAAATTTTATCTTATTAGGTTTTGTAGATGTTGCTCAAAAATGAATGAATCTTATCATTAGGGCCTAGGCTACTTTTATAGAAAAAATCTAATTGTAAAGACTATTTATTTGCTACTTTTTGTTTTTGTATTAATATTTTTGCTCTAAAATCATATAAAGGTATCTTGAGTTTTTTTTTTTTTTTGTGGTAAAAAATTGAGTATTGTAATATGATTAATCACATTTATATTTTTTGTTATTTTTGCTAAATTATGTGTTTAGTTAGCTTTAAGTTCATTAGTTAACAATTAATATTCACTTACAGTATATTCTTTGTCTATGTTTTATTTTATTTTTTTATATTTGCTGAAATTACTTATAGTTGCATTTTGAATTATTAGTTATTATAATTAGTTATAATAGATTGTACGTTCTTCTTACTTTGATATAAAACCAATGTAAAGTTTTATACAACAAGTAATTTTTTTCATAGGAGCTATAAAAATAATTAAAAACATTAAAAAGTATATATTGGAATAAGACCATGCATATTAGTAACTTTTAAAGGGATTTTCTAGTGATTACAAAAAATTCACGAGTGCGGCTGCTGATTCTCGTTATGTAGTGACCGATACTTTCAATAACGTTATACCACTATAGCGACCATTACGTATCCCGATACTGCAATTTAAAACCATGGTCGGTACCGTTACGTAATGGCCGTTACGGACCGATATGTAATAGTATCGGCTGATACGTAACAATAATGATACATTTTTTTCTTTTTCTCTATTCTAAAGGCTGAAAAACTCATTTTTGGCTATAGATATAGTAATTTAAATTTATCAAACTCAAGATTTGGAATTATGGATATGGTCAAAGTGTTTAGTAAGTTCTAGAATTATACCTAATTGTTTATTACCATAAATTTACAAGTAAAAATTTATCTTTCTAGATTTAGTAGATGTTGCTTAAAAATGAATGAATCTTATTGTACTTTCTTCTTACTTTGATATAAAATCAATATAAAGTCCTATATGATAATTAATTTTTGTTTTGAAAGGATACTACTAGGATATCACTCAAGGTCCCACAGCATAAATATCACTTAGAAGGGAGGGTGAATAGGTAGGTCTTGAATAAAAATTTCTTCCTATTTTAATTTCAATTCTTGGTTAAATCAAAAGATGACACGATCAACAAAATCACTCAATGTGAATATTTATGCCCATCTACCAATGAATTATTCAAGAATCATTGAAATACACCAACCTATCAACCTTCACCAAATTGATTAATGTAGCTTAATTTTATATGCAATTTTGTTAATTCAAAGCAAATTCACTTAAGTGATCAATTTATGATTTCAATCAACTTACTCAATCAAATTTTCAATTAATCAAATTAAGGAATAATTATGAATTTCATGAAAACTCAATTTCTATATTCTAGCGGGAGCATTTAATTAAAGCAAATAGTAAATTGAAAGAGAAGGAAGAATGAGAGAATTGCCAACCGATTGATGACGGACAAACCATCAAGGAAGACTTCCACTATGATAGAAAATGAAATTACAACGTATCTACGAACAAGCTTAGTACCTCAAGCTCCGTTCTCCCCGATTATGTCTTCAAATTCCCCTTGAATCCTCAAACATCTCATAGCCGGAATCCTCGATGGTCTTGTTATCCTCTGATCAAGCTGCTCAACAATCGCAAATCCTCACAACCTCGGTGTCCACCGATCACTCAACATCGAATGCTTAAGCTTGAATTCCATCTTTCGTCAATGGTGAAATTGACATGAACCAAGGCTCTTAGATCTGATTTGGTTCTAGTGGATGATCTAAATCGATTAATGAACAAGAGTAGAGATATGTATGAATGATCTCTCATAAGAGCTTCATAATCTATCAACAATTTTGCTCTCACAATATGAGACTCTCTCACTCTGTTTTTGACTGCTCTCAATTGTATTTTCATGTGTTTTGACAAAGTGCTTGATTGATTCCCAAATGGCTTGAAAACAAAATATAAATCTGTTTTTCGCCTAGGGTTCGTTCGGACGAACTATTCGTTCTTTCAAACGAGCATAGTTTGTTCGAAACGAATAAGGAACGAATATCAAACGAGCACAACTCTAAGGTTGCAGCTCTTTGTTCTATATAGACCTTTCGAACGAATGAAAACGAATGAGAACAAACTTCTCTATTGTTCATTCGAACGAGCCAAGGCTTCATTCGAACGAGCAATAGATAGTTGTTCATTCTTGCTTGTTTTGTGAACTGAATTTTTTTCATAAGTTTTTAAAAAATGCATGTTGAAAAAATTGGTTCACAATCACAAGTCAATCACATACATGATGTTATGATAAAAACTATAAGCAATGCATGCATGATGTGAGTGTGTGAGATCTAGATCAAATACAAAAGTCTAATATACCCTTCAAGAACCAAGTCGACCGGTAGTGATGCACGGTAATGTCTCTTGGAAGAACTTGGAGGAGAACGGATATTAAGGTACTCACTCGTAGAACAAAACACGTTTTGTTAAACCGGATTAGCCAATTACAATATTGGACCCCATGATCTTAACAATATTTTTTCATAGGAGCTATAAAAATGAATAAAAATAATTAGAAACATTAAAAAGTAATAAATTTGAGCAAAACTATGCATATTAGTAACTTTTAAGGAATTTTCTAGTGATTACAAAAAATTCATCCGATGCGGTGCTCGATTCCCGTTACGCATCGACCAATACTCTGGCTACCGTTACACTTGTCGTCGCGACCGTTACGTGTCCCAATATCGTTACACCACTATCGTGACCGTTAGTGTCCCGATACCGCAATTTAAAACCATGCTTTTAAGAGATTTGTTAGTGTTTGAAAAACATTCACGGTTGTAGTTTTCGATTCATCATTACGAATGATCCGATATTCTCGATACCGTTACATCTCGACTGGCAACACTGTCGATGACTAAGTCGTATCCCGCGACTGCGATTTAAATCCATGCTCTCAAACATTCTAGACCATCATACCCATGATACACACCCTCATCATGATCCAATGATCTATTTAAAAAAATGTCATCATGTTGTTAGGGCTCGAAGCCTTATACCTGTTGAGCTACTTAGGACCTTAATTTATTCCACATCTTGAACAACCTCTCAAATTGATGTAACTTACATTAGAGTTCTTTTAGAGGGAGATAATAATTGAAAAAGAAAAAAGAAAAATAAATAGGGGGAGATAAGGAGATTACCACTAAGGGATAAAGGGAGAGAGCGAGTGAGGAGTTCCAAGAGAGACCAAGCTTGGGGGTTGGGTTCGAAGGTGTGGTTCCCTATCTTATATAGTCTAGCCCGTAATAAAAGGCCTTGGGTTGGGGAATGTGTAGATAGGTTTGGAGAGGATTTGGTCTGGAACCCTTGCTTTAGCAGACCATTTTTATTGGGAAGTGGGCAATGTGTTTGGTTTGATGGAGATTTTGAGTCAGTTTTGTGGCGACAGAGTACAGGGAGGACTTGATGGGGTGGGTGGCTAGCAATGCAAGCAAGTTTCGTATGAAATCATTTTATGGCAAGTTGGTGGAATGGAGAGAGGTTCCCTTTCTGTCGGAAGCTAATTTGTTATTCCCAAGTCCCAACCGGCCTTCTTTGCTTGGAACTTAGGAGACAACTTGGGGTGCCATCTTAACTATGGAGAATCTCCAATAAAAAAGGGTTTAATTTGGTCAACCTGTTGTGTTATATGTAAGAGTTGCACATAAATGGTGCATCATCTCCTTGTTCATTGCGAAAGTGGCTCGGGATTGTTAGCATTTTGTGATTTCGATTTTTGGCTCTGTTTGGGTTATGTCTGCATCTTTGAGGGATGTACTCCTTTGTTGGAGGGTGGCAGATTGAAATGAGAAATAGGGAAGATTTGGAAAATGGCAGCATTGTGCTTAATTTTGTTGATTTGGAATGAAAGAAATAGGAGGATTTTTGAGGGAGTGGAGCTTTCTCCAGTTGCTTTAAAAGATAATTTTTGGGGGTTTTATTTTGTTAAGCCAAAAAGGCTTTTCCCTTGTATGTGAAGTCTATAGTTGATTTTTTGGGGACTTTTGGGCCTTAATTTGGAGGTCTTTCCGTTGTATTTTGTTCACAAAATGTTTGAACTTTGATAATAAATTTTAAAATTAAAGAAGTATAAAAATTTAATGTGATTGATTGATTATTGAATAAGTAACAAAATTCTTTGATATAAAGAAACTTGTGAATTAAATAAGAAGTCTAATTAAAGAAGAGACTCTTAAAAAAATGTTATAAAAAAAAATTTTCCAAAAATTCTATGAAAGTCCCATTAAGGGGTCAAATTGAAATTAAAATAAGGTAAAATTTTGAAAAACTTAGACCTGGGGAAAAATACAAACTAAAACTATATATTTGAAAACAAAAATTAAAAGTACAAAAAAAATTTGAGAAGCCCATGCTAGCCCCCCCCCCCCCCCCCCCCCCCCCCCCCGGCGCCTTGCTTTCATTTTTCCATTCAAATACCATTCCCCTCCTTGAAAAGGAAAGTTACAGTCTTGTATATTCTATATGCATGAGTGTGTCAAACTATGAAGCACAAATACTCTAATTTGGCTCACGTGTCCGTGTCGGTCGGGTTAGACACCGGCGCTTTCAAACACTTATCGGACATGTGTCTAATTGTTTTTTTTTTTTGAATTTCGGACATGTTCCAAACACATTATAGACATATTTGGAATACGTTTTCTACTTTTTTGGATTTTTTCCTCTTCTCCTATTTTCCTCATCTTCTCATTATTTCTTTTTTATTTATTTATTATATACACACACATACATATATATGTTCTATGCAATAGTTAGTAAATTTGTTTAGAACTTGAATCATAGATGTTAATGATTAAATTAAGTTCTTAAATTTTTATTTAATGACTTTGTTATTTTAATATCTTAATAATATTTTTGTGATTTGTGTGTTTTATACCAATTTTAATTGAAATTACGTTATGTTTTTATTATATGGTCATATAAAAAATATAAAAAATTTATATATATTCAACGTGTCCGTATCTTTTTTTTAGAAATGACGTGTTTGTGTATCTGTGTCGTATTTATGTTCCATGTCCATATCTGTATTTGTGCGTCTTAGGTCTCAAAGAGGACAAAACATAGAAGGTCAAAAAATAGGAAAGGAAAAAGAAAGGGAACGACAAGGTGATTTATTAACTACAGCTTGAGCATAGTTGCTGTAGCACTGTTGTTTCATTAGAGAGGAGAAATTTGAAGACTATTTTTGACAAATGTAGGAAGACTTACAGTATTATGCAATTATAGATTATAGATTACAAAATCAAATAAACCATGGACTCTTGACCATAGTTTCTAAAAAACATAAGCTTATTCCAATTTGGATGTCCACTCCAAAATCACAATTTTCCAGGCTGACTTCTTGATCAAATTTTGGAATCCAATCTCTTTAATATTTTTGTAATTTTACCTTATTTTTAACCAACAGCTGAATTATTTTCATCTGTCTTATAACCTTTTCAAATTTGGAGACAATCCAAAATTGAATTGCAGTGAAATTATGCAAAAAAAAAATAAATTCAGTAAGTTCTAAAACCATGCTCCTGACAGCTCTTTGTTATATATTTTAATAAGTAATACGAAAAAGAACAAATTATTAATGTTTGTTTCTTGGGTTGGGTTTGTTTACTCAATAGGTGAACGTATAATTGAACTATCTGTATTGCTTGATTCTTCCATTTGATGAGTGCAGGACTTCAATTTCTCTAGTTGTGCTATGCATCCATATAATCATCAAACTGAAGAACGTGTGTTTTTTCACAATCTTTCTGGTTTATGTTAAACGTTTTTCTGCTGGATATTTGATTTTGTTCTATTCTTGTTCCAATTGATGAGTTTCTCTTTTGAACTTTGAGGTGTGTTGCTTTCCATAAAAACTTAGGTTACCTGGGGACGCCTATTTCCCCTTTGAATATCTTAATTACTGGTAGAGAACTTGTTTGATTTTTCATGGCAGGCCAAGGTTTGGGGAAAAAAAAATCTTAAAGATTTTTGTTTGGACTTTAATCTTGTAGGTGTCAGAGAAGCTCCCAGTGCCCAATGTGTTGGCAACCTATCAGCCTGAAGGACCCCAGCAGGTTATGTTGTGTTTCACCTCCATGCTTCCTTTAAATTTCTCTCAGTTGTTCTGCTGAAACTTACTTTGACGAGAGTTGTTAATGTGCATGTATTGGCAGCCAGGAATTGCTTGATGCAATAGAACGGGAGAGGAATTTTAGGGTTAATCCAACTAGAAGTACCACAATATTTCATCATCCAACCTTGGGGGATTTTGAATTACAGCATGTTTGTAATCTACCTTTGCTAGTTGGAATCATTGCCTCATTATCTTCATCCATGCATTACCTGCATGCTGAATCCATCAGGACGGGGCTCATACTTATACAATCTCCTTTTTTGTCTTTTGAATCCAGCTACCAGTGAGTGCAACTGATTCTGAACTTGAAGAGCGTATAATTCAGCACTTGGCTGCTGCAGCTGCCATGGGGAGGGCACGCCGCATTGCCAGAAGGGAAGGTCAAAGGAGTAGGTCATCAGTTCAAGGTCGTCCACATTTTCTGGTATTCTCAACTCATCCTAATGCACCTACTGCTGCTCCTGCATCATCTTCTCCGGCTCAGAGAGGCGAAGGTGAACCAGCTTCATGCAGTTGCAATAGGTGGCCCAACTTCCCTTATAGCCGCAGGAGAAGAAACTACACAACTGATTACACCACCACTTTCCGCCCAAGCCAATCCGGTTTCTGCCTCATCATCAGGATCTAGTGTTACTTCTGCCAATCACCAAGTAACTTCCTCAAATAATCGGTAATTACTATTCTTAAACTCGATATTTATTACTTCTTTAGTCAATTAGCCTCGCAATGCTTTTTTTTTTTTTTTTTGCATAAAACATGGCCCCCATCCTCCTTCCCTTTTATTTTTTTGTTTATAAACTGTTTGTGGTCTACTCGTTATCTTGCAGGAGGTCTCCTACTCAGTCTTCCCCAAATAGTCAAGATAGACCAGGACCATCCGATTTCCAATCATTTTCAGAATCTCTAAAAGCTCGATTTAATGCTGTGTCAATGAGGTATATGGAAACCATGCTATGAATTATATATTGATGAGTTGTTGATTAATTGTTCTTGTTTCTAGAAAATTGATTTATTTTTTCTTTTCATTTTTTTAAGATACAAAGAATCAATTACAAAGAGCACTAGGGGTTGGAAGGAGAGATTGTTCTCTCGCAACACATCTGTGGCGGATGTTGGTCCTGAGGTTAGATTAGAGGCTAATGCAGGAATTGCAACTGTATCTCGAATGATGGAACATCTTGAAACAAGAGAAAATAGTAGAACCAACACTGCTGTATCAGATAATTTGGAGGATAGCTCAGTTCCAGATCTGGGCAACCAGCAGATTGTAGAAACTGGTTGTAACAATTCTCTGAGTGAGAGCAATGTACAAGCTTCATGTGCCGCAAGTTCTGCTTCAAACTAAGTTACATAACGAATTGCATCAATCAAAGAATTTTATCTTCAAAGGTATGTCCTGACTTTAAATTGGTCCTGCATTTAAATAGTGCATTTTAAGATTTTCTTTTCTGAAATTCATTAATTTCAGTACTTATAAAAAAAATTCATTAATTTCAGTACTCATAAAAAAAAATTCATTAATATCAGCCTTTTGGAATAGTCTCTCTCTCTCTCTCTCTCTCTCTCTCGTTCTCTCTTCACACCATTCTATTGTGGTATGATTCTCTTCGTCTCTTGTAATTGAAACTCTTCCTTTTGTCTGTTTACTTTCACGTGTTTTAATCCTCGTTTGTTTTATTTGATGAAAAGAAAAAGACTTTGTTTGTAGTCTTGATTTGAATACAACTTGCATGTGTGAGTTCATAGTCATCTGCAAGCTGCATTACGTATGTATTTTTCGATTGGCAACCATAAGTTCTAGACAACCCAAAGGGGGGGTAGCTCAGTGGTAGAAAGGGCATTGGTAAATGCCTTGCAAGCATTGTGTCTCTAGTTTGACTCCTGCTAAGTGCAAAATCCCCTTTGGGGCCACTCACCGCAAGATGTAAGTCTTGTTTCGGAAGGCTTGGGGAGGGGGAGGGTATAGAGAGTTAACTTGAACAATGTTCGGTGCGTGGGGTTCTCTTCATATAAAAAAAAAAAAACGTAAGTTCTAGAATGACTAAATTTAGGTGCTCATAACTTCTACAATTTTTTGAGTTCTCACTCTCTTCCTCTCGCTTGATTGGGTTCTTACTACCCAAAATTGTGTTGTGGATCTTGTAGGTGCAGGAGCAACTTTGTTCATATACATTTTTTTTAAGATAAAGCAAAAGGCAAAATTTTGTTCCTTTTTTTCTTGAGGTCCAGAGGCTGGGGGGCTAGCCTTTATTTTTTGGGAGGGTGGTGTCCTCTTGCAAGGAAAATATATATATATATATATATATAAAATAATAATAATTTAAAAAGTCTACATGAAAATTTATGATTATATATATATATATAATCATAAATTTTCATGTAAACTTTTTAAATTATTATTATTTTGTTGTTTTCCTTCTGTGTACCTGTGCTTGGCTTTCCCTCATTAAAGTTTTTTTTATTCTTTTATTCTTTTATTTTTTTATTTTTTTTTTGACAAGTCTTTCCCTCATTTAAGTTTTAATGAACTGTAGCCCTTCTTTGGGTAGACATAGGAACTTCAGTCATGGAAACCTTATCACATCCATTCTATTCTATAGATAGTCTGTTCTTATAACTATTTTTTCTTCTTCTGGTGATAGTTTTTGTATTGAAAAGTGCCAATGAGCGCAACCCATGTACAAATGAAGAAAAGAAGCCCAGAATTAAGTTCCATCTATACAACTGAATCACCCAAAAAATCCACAAAAGATGTAAAGAATCTGGGTAAGCCCCATAATCTAAAAATGAAACGTATCCAACATCATTTTCT
This sequence comes from Nyssa sinensis, assembly GCA_008638375.1. Taxonomy (NCBI): domain Eukaryota; kingdom Viridiplantae; phylum Streptophyta; class Magnoliopsida; order Cornales; family Nyssaceae; genus Nyssa; species Nyssa sinensis. The sequence continues at coordinate 46,890,851 of CM018031.1, forward strand.
TTAATCTATGAACAGGCAATTTCACATCTTCAAATGTGCACCTATTTGCTCCCGCTAAATACACCAGATTAAGCAAAGCGGCAGCTCTCCAACTCCAAGTCTAACGTACTCTCCCATTAGGGCACACTCCCAACCAGCAAGTGACATGTATTTGCACTATTAAAATTTAAAGTTACATAAGGTTTTCTTGTGCTGCATATATTATATTGTAGAATTGTATAGCAAGTGAAAATTATGGAACGAAATAGGTTTGTGGTTTGCTAGTTAGAGTTGAGCATAGGTTGCTTTCAAAATTTCATGCTTCTAAAATTGGCTAATACCATTAGTAATGCAATTATGTAATGGTGTTGTTGGGATCCATTACGATCATAGGCAAATATATTTGTGAGTTGAAATCACAGTCATAATGGTCATTGTACAAGGGAGGTCGGAGTGGCCCTTGCAGCCTTATGTCCATACCCGATCTTAAGAGGACTCTTACAATCAATAGTATCCCATAGGGCCCAGTTTGGTTGGGTTGTGGTAAGAAGGTATGGGATTGATGCTTGGGGGTGGGATTTTTGCAAAGGATGGAGGATTATATGGGGTGAGTCTATAGAAAAAAATTAGGAAAGACTTGGGAGAGTTTGCTAAATGCTAACCAATTATAATTTGTGGTTGGAGATGGGACCGGGATTAGTTTCTATTATGACACTTGGTATGGAGACATTTTGTTAAAGTGCAGACTTCCAGATTTGTTTCGAATTACTTTGGATAAATAGGCAAGAGTGGTTGACTATGCTTATTTTTTGGAGTGAGTAGTAGTGTGGAACCCCCTCTTCATAAGGGCATTTCAAGATTGCAAGTTTCCATCGGTCAAGACCTTGTTACTATGTGGATCTCGAGGGATGGCAGACATGGAGCCATCAAATGGTCGCCGAGTTTAAATGGATGTTTCAGTGTCGAATCGTATTATAAGACGTGTGGGAACGTTGGTGTTGGCTTTCCGTAGAGAGGCATTTGGAAGACTCAAGTTCCCTTGAAGGTCTCATTTTTTGTGGATGGTGGCTTTAGAGGCGATTCTTACGTTGGACAATTTTTTTTTTTTTTGGGGGGGGGGTGAGAAGGCCCTGACTAAATGGTGTTGTACATTGCACGTGTAAGAATGCGGAAGAATCTACCAATCATCTCCTTCATTGTGAGGTTGCTAAATATGTGTAGTCTATGTTTTTGCTTATTTTGGAATTTTTTGGGTTACGCCTTGATCAGTTAAGGAGCTTATGCCTAGTTGGGGGTTGCTTGCCTGACAAAGAGGATTAAGTTAGCTTGGAGAGCGGCTCCCCTCTGTGATGTGGAGTATTTGGTTGGAGCTTCGAGGAGATAGAGTTACCTGTTCATATCATAAGTTGAAGAAATGAATTTCAGAAACGCATGACTTTTGGGGTCCATGGAAAATATCCGATCTCTATATTCTTTTTGTGAGAGCTGAATTGTATTTTGCACACCTAGCTCTCGGTTTTTGTTTGTACATCCAGTGGTTTGTCTATTACAAAATGAGTTTTTAATCATGAATCACAAGATTAGTTCTGGGCTCAGTTATTACCTATGAAGCAAAACTCACGTGTTCGTGTTAGACACCGACACTTTCCAGACACGTGTTGGACACTTGAATCATGGATATTGATGATTAAATGAAGAAATTCTTTAATTTTTATTTAATGACTTTGTTATTTTAATATATCAATAATATTTTTGTGATTTGTATGATTTTATATCAATTTTAATTGAAATAACACAAGGTTTTTGTTACATGGTCATATAAAAAAATATAAAAAAATTATATATATTCAACGTGTCTGTGTCCTAGTCTTACTTTTTTGAGAAATAATATATTTCTGTATCCGTGTCGTGTTGTGTCATATTTGTGTCTCGTGTCCGTATCCGTGTTTCTTAAGTTATTACTTTTTTGTGCTGGGCCTGGCTAACAAATGTAAACCCAAGATTGGATGTCCAATGGATCGTGAATTGTATATGACTTTACAAAGGAGCCTTGTTGATTAGATTGCACAATATCTCTTAGTGCTGAATAACTATCCAGATACTGGCTGACCCTAATGTGATCCCAAACCACCTTCTTTTCCCTGATAACTACTTCCTGGGTTTTGAAATTGCTTGTGGCTTCTCATGCTTGCATCATGAAAATATAACATATATAGAAGAGTTGTTATATGAAGAGCCATGACTGAATTGTGGTTACAAGAACTTGGAATTTGCAAACTTGAGTGCACACTAATTCAAGTTTCCCAGATTCAGAAGCTTGTTCATATTATATGAGTTCTATTGTTGAACCATAGTTGTCAAATTGCCCGGGCGACAGACCTAGTTTACTGCCTAAGCGATCGTCCAGACAAAAACATGATGGAAAAGTAATATAATCATTGTTTTAATTCATAATTTCATACCATCCATGTTTTGTTTATAAGAAATTAAATCAATAAAAAGAATATTTTTATTCTTACATAATTTTTTTAAAAAAAAAAAACATAATAGCAACTATTTATTAATACTATTATTTGTGTCAGTAAACAAAAATATAGTTTGAATTTTAAAAAGATTGTAACATATGCAAATAAATCAAATAGAATGGACAATGCAATAGAAAATACTTGAATAAAACTTAACCCATTTACATAATAGAATCAGTTGATAATTCAAAAGGTAATATTGAACAAACATGACAAATTCAAAGCAATGATCGTTAAACTGATTTTAAATGTTATTTTTTTTATTTTGACGGCATGAGATAAATAATCAAGGGATCAATTAATATTAACATAATTTTTTAATAAGATTGACTTTATCTATTGTCTATTAATAACATGTAAATAAAATAAGATGCTACTTTATATGTAAATGTTTCATGTTCAAATAGTCAATATTTGAGATATTTTCAATCTCTTCATTAATTTTACCTTATTTATTCACAAATTCAAGATTTGTAAATATATTTAACCCCTAACAAAACAAATATATATATATATATATATATAAAAGAATGAACTAAAAAATTAATTATACATTAAAATATGAAGTTTGGCTAACAATAATAGTCTGCTGTCAAGGGGAATTGGGCGTTCGGGCGATTGCCCAGCTATTTGGGATCATGCGAGTATTGTCTAGGCAATTTTCTTGTACTGGGGCGCTCAGGCAACGGCCGGGCGGGTGCTCGTAACAACTATGTGTTGAACCATAGTTTATTATCGTTTTACTATTTGTAATTTAATTTTGCATGCAATATTTCTGGATCCTGCTGAGAGCTGTTACCTCATGAAGAATGTTTCTTTGATGTCAGGTGGAGTCTCTTCTCCGGCATCAGATGCTGTATGATGTTTTTTGTCTCTTTCAGCCAGTGGTAGTCCCTATTACATATAGAAGAGCGTTGATGATTGCAATATGATACAGAATAAAGACAGTAGAGAGACGAGAGTTCTTCAGTGTGGACCTTGGAACCAGTATGTGCCTGACTGTAAAATGGTTTATATCTCAAAAATTATTTGAATGCATTTTACTGTGTTGCATGATAGGTTAAAGATGTGTCTCTGAACTTTTCCAGCGTCTTTGTGGACAAGTCCCTTTCCTATTATAATTAGTCTCAAGAAAATTTCATGAGATTATCTTCATGTTTACAGAAAATCATGTGAAAGTACATATCTATATGAGCCTGGTGGGGTTCTCATGTTCCATGATCCATTTTATTTTACTGGTATACATGCACGTTATCATCATAAATAAATTACTATGCTAATTTTTATTTTGTAAAGAGAACAGGGGAGAGATGCAAGGAATAGTTAATTGGATTAATACATGCTTTTTGTCAGCCATCATGGGAATGCATTATACATTGTTCTTAAAATATTGTCAAATTCAAGCCTTCAAAGTGGCAGACGATGGCACGTTATGGAAACTGCAGTACTAAACCAAACTTGTACACATCTAACCAGTTTCAGATGATGCTTCACCTTTCAAAAAAGATTAAAAATTAAATTACGATCTTTAACAAATATTTATTATGCAGTTCTAACAATGAAGTGTCTAAATTTAAATAAAATTGAATCTTCAGGCAAGAACTAAGGTAAAACAATTAAAATGCATTGTAAATTTCAGTGCTAAGGCACCATTGGACTATGATACAAAGGTACAAAAACAAAGTGATGTAGTTTATAAAAAGATCCAACTTAGACCTTAGAGACAAAAGCAAGTGTATGGGGCAGCCAAGCAGTGTATCAATTCCTCTAAGAGATCTCTGATTTGCCAACCTCTCAATCTAATAATGAAACAACAATAGATTCCAAAGATTTATCTCAGAACCTTGAGGTTTGCCTCATGTATTGAATATCTCATGCGAAAGCATACGAGTTTGCAATGAGTTAGACTGGAGTGTCAAAACAAAGTTACATGAAATCTCAACATGTGAAAAGGAAAATAGGAGTGGAGAAATTAAAGTTGAATTTGGTATGATTCAGTTTTTCAGCAACTCTTCATTGCAGTTATCTACCATAACGGTTTTGTATATGAATAGGGAAGTACAGAAATAGAGAATACATATGTTGAACCTATGAATGAAGTATTGCAGATTCAGCTTCTAAAATTTTTGCAAAAATAATTGGTCAAGGGTTTCACGTCTCCTAGCTTCTTGATCATAGCCTATACATGCATTGAAGTGTTGATGTAGATAGAATTTTGATAATTAGAATTAAGAAAAGCATACACAAAAGAAATTACTACTAAGTAAATAATATGAAAAGGTAATAGTGGTTTGTAGAATTGTGACCTGTACAGAAGGGGCAATTGCTTCTCTCTAAAGTGTCTGTGGTTTCTTCTATAGCCCATTCGCATAACGTACTTTTCACTCCGAAACCATGGACTTTGATAGGTGCCATTGGTTTAACTTTGCTCTTTAAAGGTAGTAGACATGTGAGAGTCCTCAATTTCTTGGAAAGAGTCACTCTTGGCTCCTGTTGCAAAGTAACATGGCGAGTGACATACAGTTTGGAGTAAAAAATAGAGAAAAAACACTGAAAAAACTTTAAGTGATACAAAGAGTTACAGTAAATTAAACAAAAAAAAAAAAAAAAAGAGAAACAAACAAACAATTGAAAACATTGAAGAAGATCATGAGAAATCTGAAAGCAAACAAGTGGTAAATATAAATAAAGAAGATCATGATAGATGAATCTAAAAGCATATAACTGTAGTAAATTAAATTTAAAAGTCAATGTTCTTATCGTTGAAAACACTGGAGAGAACCCCCTCCCCCAAAAAAAAAAATGTTGCTTTAGTTGCATTACATCTCATATAATTGAAGGTGAAATTTTGAAGCAATAAAGGTGTTGATAGATTTAGACATTCTCAACCTTTATTTTCTTTTTTAAGATGTTTTTGGTTTTTTTTTTTTTTTCTTGGAATTTGCTTCTGTCTCTTGTAAAAATCATTAAGATTCTCGTCATCTTCAATTTCATTTGGTTCCTTTTCATTTGGCTTGAAGTTATTGATGTTTTCATCTTCAATCTGGATCGGTTCAACTTCATCAATTGCTTCAACAATTTTCCTCTTTAGTTTCCTTTTCTTCTTTGTTTCATATTTTTCTTCTCTGTTGACTTTTGCGAAGTTATCTCCTCTTGCAACTTCAATTCCTTATGCAATTATTGTTAGAGTTTGACCCGCGATAGAATGGGTTAGTCTATTTGAATTTAAAAAAAAATTGTATTTTATCAACTTGCATGAAACCATTTTTCTGTAAAAACAGGATTTGAACTTATCCTGTATTGAAATGCAAGCATAAATTTAATATCATGTTTTATATACAAATATTGTACTAATATTGAGTTTATTTTTGGATCAAAATATGTACACCTTGCGTACCGAGTTTATGTAGTCTAAAACTGTGCAATCAATAAGAGAAGTTGCCGGCTCTTCAAATAAAATTATAGTAGCTTTATCATTACCATCAATGACTTCGAGCCTGATATGGTACTTGTAATTTTTATGGAACTTATCAGATGGTAGAGAAAGAGATTCTTATCATAGGCTACTTAGGAGGACTTTATGTGACTGATTTGTTAGTATTAACTGTGTTTTTGTGATGGAAAGAGAGGCAAACAAACCCATATTCATCCTTGTTTCTCTTATAAATAATTTTTTTTATTCAATGAACCATTACTTTATATTTTGTATTACTTGGGTATGAATTCTGCATTTTCGCTAGCACATTTGTAACATTCAAGTTCTTCTTTTGTTTCCGTGAGCCTTTTATTGCAGACTCTGTAGCCATCATACCACGGTTGATCATTGTTTTCAACATCATCTATGGTTGCATTGAAATAATATAAAGTGTTCTATAAATCAATTTATCTAGTTAGGATAAGACGTCATTGTAATAATTACTATAAAAGACTATGTTTACCTCCATTATAAATGATGAGTTGATCAGCAAGTCTTGAATATTTATTTCCTTTGCTTGTTTGATTTTCTTTTCAATTGTTAAACATCTCTTTCATTCGTGGACGAAGAGTTAATTGTACAGTAATAATTTGCAATATTAGTTTTGTTATTTTTTTCAAACGCAAATATTCATTACCATTTTTTCAATTTTTGAACTTGTATACAACTTGGATCAAATTGTATTGTTGACATATTCATTGTTGAAAGCTGGAATTGATTTGTTTCAATAATAAATATGTATATTAATTTTAGATTTGTATTATAAGTTCACATAAATAAATAAATATGTATGTTGATTATTATATATGGAAGCATACCTTGATACATGGTTCCATTAAGACTTAAAACAACAATAATTTGCTTATTGTTAGAATTTTTCTCAAGCATTTGTCTTTCATTTAAAGTCCTAAAAGACACCCTATGCAGATTACGAAATGCGATAGACCGTAAGGCCTTCAATTCGATTCCAAGTTCTTTTACCTTTAGTTTATAGCAAAATTTCACAGGTAAATTTTTTTTTGAAATGTAAATACATTTGGCAGAGCAATACTAAATTATAATTGTACATTGTACATTGTACATCATTAATTAGAGTTTACATTAGTGTGGGCCCATTACATCCAAATTTAAGACTAACTAACAGTGCATATAAGATCTTTTTAACAAGTGTACGAGGGAAGAAAGTTGGAAAACAATCAAAGTTAACAGAGTCACCAAAGGCAATGAAGAACATTTTCCAACACCATTCAAGAAGGGGGGCATCATTAGAATCTTGAACCATTCTATATTAGAAATATATAATGGGTGAAAAACATTTCATAAGAGGCCAATGTTAAAGAAATTAACCCACCCCCTTTCCAACAATGATATGAGATATTATGACATCTTTGCAGTCAACAAATGCAGATTGTGATACCCAAAACTTTAGAAATTGATATCACAACTGAAGTACACAAGTGACAAACCCTCTACACGAGGATGTTTAGGAAGGTAGATAGGGGGAATGGAATCTTATAACAACTGAATTGGAATAGTTGCTGTTACACTTAAATTTTCATTTCCTTGCTTCAATATTCTCGGCTAGAGCATAATGGTAACTAGCCTCCACTAGGATATAAAATAATGATGACAATAAATTAGCACACAAGAACTTTCCCTAACTTGAGTGAACCTTAAACAATTGATTGCAAATACAGATATGACTTGAAAGTGTTCATGAAAGAAACAATTGTCATCATTTTCATCCTAATGTGAAGACCATTAAATTTTCCATGGAAATGAATATGCTTTTTCTACTAAATGCTAAAAATATGTTTCGTAATAATAATTTCAACACTTAAATAAGATAATTGAAGAAGAAATTTTCAAAAAATACATCAATAACATGTGTAATTTTATCTTTTATCTCACTAAGTGTATTTTACCAACAAAAAAAATTTATCGAAAGGATCCTACTTCATAGGTCAAGTGTATTCAAACGATGAATGAAATTTTATGATTTGGTCGTAATTAAAAGCATTTTACGGTACACAAATTAGTATGTATGTATATATATATATATATATATGAACTAATGCTTGATTAACTCAATGCACAAGAAAAATGAGAAATAACAATGACAGTCATCTTGTTGAGAAATTATTAGTAGAAGCTTGAATCTTTTCCAAAACCATTAAAGCTATAAAAATCTCATTTCTTCATTTCAACTTGTGTTTTATGAAATACGATTGTAGATTGTAAATTTGTAGTGAGATTCCGACAACCTGGAGAAATGAATGGACTTAACTTGAATGATAATCACAAGGACAAGAAAAACACAACAAAGATCCCCTTTCATTGGGCTTCGGTATTTTGATGGTAAGAAATATATTATAAACAGAGTGCTAAAGGGGACACCTGTATACAGAAAAAGAGAGCTACATATAATCTTCTTATAATTTAGTTGCCCAAAAAAATAAACAAAATCACAAAGAAAAATGGGATATTTCCCTACTCTCCAAAAGTGAAAATTGTCTAGAAAATTCTTTTTCACAACATGAATTGGGTTTTCCACCTCTTCAAAAGTTCGGCTATTCCATTTTAACCAAATACTCCATAAAATATGAAATTGAACCACATTCCACCCTATGCTTCGACTCTTTGAGGGGGAACACTGCATTCCAATCAGTAGTCTTATTCCCTTGTCCAATTCTAACTTTTTGCAAGTGGCATTTAAGATTTCCTGAAGATTGAATCTAAACTCTTGCATATTGAATCAAATTTTACTACCTTAAAGCCAATTTTGATTAATTTCAGGACTGGATTAGAAGGAAAATCTCCAAAACTGAATGGCTCCACAAAATAGATCTTTTGGTGAAAGATGAGTCCCTCAGCCATGGTGCTTGAAATGTTGTCTACTCATATATTTCACGTTCTTTGAACCAGAGAACTGCAAAGAAACTAAATAAGTTAAAGGGACACATTACAATAAAAAAAAACAACCTTATAATTGTAATAATGTGGATGCCCATATGAGAAGCCCCTTGGAAGTTGTTGAAAGAGGCCAATATGACCGACATCTTAGAGTAACATTAAAATCTGTTGGGAATTTGGGGGAGATCATCCTTAGATCATACAGAGGTAAATATTATAAAGAGCAAAAATAGAGTTAATGACCAAACTACTGACCTTTGGTTTGTTTTTGATGTTTTTGGCACGGTGTGGGTAATCTAGAGTTCTAAGCATCTCTTCCAAACAATGAATGACTATGCATGTCTTTGTTTTCCCTCCCAAGGAATCCCTTAGCAACCATGTTAATTTACTATCCCTGATATCCAAGGAATACCTTTTAAGCAGTTTGTCTAATTTTGTATGTTTCAAAACACGCTGCCAGTATAAATATATGAGGCATTAGAATTGTACCAGTATGGTACATGACCAGAGGGCTCAACCAATGTGTTAATGACATGACCAAGCATAAGCAAGATTTTATTAATCTCCATGTCTTCCCTTGCTCTGCCCTGCAGAAATGGATTTCTTCATGAGAAGGATTCACAAAGATTTCTATTCATGCTCTGTATTTTTATACAACCCGAGAGGCCTGATTTTAGGCAAAAATTGTGGAACTGAAAAGGAGATTTACAATAGCAATATTTACAAAGATAAGAAACGGATCCTTGAATTATGGAGGGCACAAAATCTGGGTGACAGCTATGCTTGAGTTGGCAATTGTTTAAATTCATCAGTTTCCTTGATACGCCCCCGCAAGAACGAGCTACCATCGGATAGACCGATCTTGTCACGTAGATAATCTGTCCTTTGCCTGGAGAGTGGCTTGGTGAGGAGATCGGCGAGCTGGTCATGAGTGTGAACATGCCGAACAGTAAGAATTTTTTTCTCAACCAAATCTCGCACAAAGTGAATGTCGATCTGGATATGCTTCATCCGTGAATGCTGGACAGGATTAAAACTGAACTGTGTGGCGCCCAAATTATCACACAAGAGTAGAGGTGGTTGTGGTAAGGTAAACTTCATTTCTTGGAATAGAGATAGCAGCCACATGGATTCTGCTGCAGCCGTGGCTAAAGCCCTATACTCAGCTTCGGTTGATGACCGTGCAATGGCACGTTGCTTTTTAGAGCTCCATGAAATGGGTGTGTGGCCAAGGAAGAGGAGATAAGCTGAAGTTGATTTTCGGTCATCCAAACTACCAGCCCAATCAGCATCCGAGAAGCAGGTGAGGGTTGAGCTTGAGGTTTTTCTGATATTGATGCCATTAAAGATGGTGTTCTTCAAGTAACGCAGCAGGCGTTTAGTGGCTGTCCAGTGGGTCTGGGTGGGGCGATGCATAAACTGGGAGAGTTTATTCACGGCAAAGCTTATATCAGGGCGAGTTAAGGACAGGTATTGCAAGGCTCCAATCACGCTACGATATTCGGTTGAATCAACTGATGATGAACCATCTGCCAGCTTGAGAGAAACCGATGTAGAGAGAGGAGTTGTGACATCCCTAGCTCCAGCCATATTTGTCTTAGCAAGTAGATCTCGGATATGCAAGGTTGGTCTCTACGGCAATTAGACGTCAATAATGCCTTTCTTCATGGGCACCTCACCGAAAAGGTGTATATGAAGCAACCCCCTGGTTTCAAAAGCCTGGAAAAACCAGATCATGTTTGCTGCCTTACAAAGGCAATCTATGGGCTAAAACAAGCACCTCGTGCTTGGTATTCTGCCCTCAAACAGGCCCTTTTAGAATTTGGTTTCATCAATGCTAAATCTAACTCTTCTCTCTTTGTGTTTCACGATGGTTCCATACTTGCCTACTGCTTAGTTTATGTCGACGATTTGATTCTCACTGGGAACAATTCGACATTTGTTGCAAGCATTATTGCTCAACTTGGACAAAAATTCTCCATCAAAGATCAATAATGCTTGCAACAAATGTCGAATTGTTCCCAGTGAGAATCAAATCGTCGACATAAACTAAGCAGTAGGCAAGTATGGAACCATCGTGAAACACAAAGAGAGAAGAGTCAGATTTAGCATTGATGAAACCAAATTCTAAAAGGGCCTGTTTGAGGGCAGAATACCAAGCACGAGGTGCTTGTTTTAGCCCATAAATTGCCTTTGTAAGGCAGCAAACATGATCTGGTTTTTCCAGGCTTTTGAAACCAGGGGGTTGCTTCATATACACCTTTTCGGTGAGGTGCCCATGAAGAAAGGCATTATTGACGTCTAATTGCCGTAAAGACCAACCTTGCATAACAGCAAGGGTTAAGACAGTGCGTATGGTGACTGGTTTTACGACAGGACTGAATGTCTCTTTGTAATCTAGTCCGGGTCTCTGATTGAACCCTTTGGCCACGAGTCGGGCCTTGAATCGATCAACAGATCCATCAGCATGCCTCTTAATCCGAAACACCCACTTACAACCAACAATATTACAATCAGTCGGAGGTGGTACGAGGTGCCATGTATTGTGACGCATTAACGCAGTCAATTCAGAGGACATGGCGTCACGCCATCTGGAATCAGTGAGGGCTGCAGTAACACTTGTGGGTTCCAAGGAGGATGGAAAAGGGTGCTTAGTGACAGCAAAGGATTTTTTTGGTTTATAGATATCATTCATGGATCGGGTAGTCATTCTATGGGTGCGCACTTCAGTAGTCTCAGAGACAGCAGGGTCAGGCACTTCTAATGGAGGAATTGAGGGCGAAAGCAAAGTAGGAGAAGAGAGAGAGCTTACCCGGAGAAGAGGCGGTTCAGGGGAAGACCCATGCGCAAGCGACGGCGAGACGGAAGTACCCACGTCCGGAGAGGCTGCAGGGCTGAGGGGAGCCAAGGGAACTTGCGGCAGTGAGATCGTTACAGAGGAGTCTGCGGCAGCTAATGGAGGGCAGAGGGGATTGTGAGGGTTTGAGTCTTGAAAAGGGAAATTTCCTTCATGAAAAATGACATGCCGAGAGTGAAAAAGCTTACTGGTATGGGGCTCAAGACAGAGATACGCATTTTGGGAGAGGGAGTAACCCACAAAGGTGCATGGTTGGGCCTCGGGCTCAAGTTTGTGTTTATTATAAGGCCTAGTTAATGGATAACAGAGGCAGCCAAATTGCTTGAGCTTGAGGTAATTGGGGATTTGTTTGAACAATTTTTCAAACGGAGATTGATTGTTCGAAGTTGAGGTGGGCATTCGATTTATGAGATAGGCAGCAGTTTGAAACGCATATGGCCAATATGAGAGAGGCATGTGAGCATCCATGAGTAAGGTGAGACCCGTCTCAACAAGATGGCGATGGCGTCTTTCAGACATACCATTTTGTTGTGGAGTGTGGGGAGCTGTGGTGTAATGACTAATCCCATGAACGGAAAGGTAAGATTTGAGTCCAATATATTCCTTACCATTATCAGAATAAAGACTCTTGATTTTTGTGTTAAACTTATTTTCCACAAGAGTGCGGAATTGCGGAAAAATGGTTTGAACAGTGGATTTATGAGTCATAAGATAAAGCCAAATGTACTTGGTATAGTGGTCAACAAAAATGACATAATATTTGGAGCCATCAATACCAATTTCATGAGAGGGGCCCCAAACATCTGTGTAAATTAATTCCATGGGAGCAGTGCTAGTGAGACCATGAGTATTAAAAGTTTGACGATGAGCTTTATTTTGAGAACATGAAGTACAAAGAGATAAATGGCCATTTTTATTGGTGGGTAAAGAAAAAGCATGAATTAAATGATGGACCAATTTTGACGATGGATGACCAAGTCTTTTGTGCCATCCATCGGTGGTTGTACGTTCATGAACATAGGCAACGGCATTTTTGGAGGTTGGTGGTAGATGCTCCGGAAATGGGTACACTCCATCTTCACATGCGCCTTTGAGTAGTGTCGCCTCCGTGATCCGATCCTTCACCAAAAAATAAGTAGGATGAAACTCAAGGTAAACATTATTATGCTTGGTAAAGTGGTGAACGGAAATAAGATTTTTTTGAATCGTGGGAACATAAAGTGTATCACGTAAATGAAAGACACGATGATTAGATGATGCAAGAGATAATGAACCAATATAAGACACAGGCAAACCTGATCCATCACCGATTACCACCTCATCAGTACCATCATATTCAGAATTAATCGACAGTTTAGAAAGGTCGGTGGTCATATTGTGAGAGGCTGCCGAGTCAACTAGCCACTTGTGATTTTTTCCTTGGGAGGATGCTGCACAGTGTGCAGAGAATTCAGCGGAAGACATTTTTGGGCAATTTTTGGCCGTATGGCCCACTTGATCACACCATTGGCACTTGGGCTGATATTTCCTATGGCCTGAAGTGAAGGGCCCATTTTTGTGGTACCCATTGTTATTGCGAGTCTTGTTGGAAGAAGACTTAGAGCTCTGTTTATGCTGTCTAGTGGCACCTCCTTGCCAATGGGAATAATTAGTAGTGGGAACAAATGCTGCTGCCGATTGATGCTCCAGCCGTCGAAGGTAACTCTCATGACCAACAAGAAGATCATGTATTTCTTCAAATTTCAGAGAGGTCTCACGAGCACGAATGGGTGCCGCAATTTCTCTAAATTCGGAACCCAATCCGTTGAGAATGTAGAGGGTTAAATCATCATCCGAAACCGGATGATCAATGATTGCGAGTTCGTCAGCAATTACTTTGATTGCTTGAAGGAACTCAGTGACAGTGCGATTTCCACGAGTGCTCAAGGTCAGATCTTCCTTGAGCTGCATCGCACACGTCCGTGATTTTCCCGCGTATAAACGGGTAAGTGTTGTCCAAGCCTCATGGGAGGTTTTGTAGGCAGCAAGAAGGGGGGTAATAATGGTGGAGGTGGAGACAAGAATGGCGTGGAGGATGAGTTTGTCTTGGCGAACCCAGTGGGAGTGCACGGCTTTCGAGGCAGCAGAGTTCGTTGCATCAATGGCAGGGCATTTTTTTTCACCAGTGAGCAAGGCTTCAAATTGAGCCCTCCACTGAGGGAAGGTAGAAGGGGTGAGTTTTTTGTTGATGGTGGTTGCGGCATTGATGGTGATGATGGGTGAATCAGTGGTAGATACAGAGATGGCAGCCATGTCGCAGGAAGCAAGAGAGGAAAGATACTCGTTAGAGGTTTGATGCTCTGATACCATGAGAAGGATTCACAAAGATTTCTATTCATGCTCTGTATTTTTATACAACCCGAGAGGCCTGATTTTAGGCAAAAATTGTGGAACTGAAAAGGAGATTTACAATAGCAATATTTACAAAGATAAGAAACGGATCCTTGAATTATGGAGGGCACAAAATCTGCGTGACAGCTATGCTTGAGTTGGCAATTGTTTAAATTCATCAGTTTCCTTGATACTTCATAATAAGTTGAGAAAATTATGAAGCACCTTACAAAGCTTACTTGAAGTTTGATAATGTGCAGAAAATCTACTCAAACAATAAGAACAGAAAGTAGAAACTCTTGAATCTTTTAAGTGGTTCTCTTAATTTGATTGATCTTAACAAAAAAAAAAACAGCTGAAGCCGGTCACTGTTGTGATGCGCATCCATAATTGATACTGGTGCACAAAAAAATGAGAGGTTCTATAAGAAAAATAAATTATAAAGACCCTGATAAATCAGAAACCACAATGCAAAAACTAATAAAGAACCAGGCAAAAAAAGAATTGTGATACAATTTTTTTTTCATAGTTTTCCATTTTGTGATACATTACCTGCCACCTTCGCTGCTACAGCTTTTTGATAGACATCAACCACAAACAAAATCTTTGATGGGTTATCTACTCCCACAAACCTTGAGATTTCAACATAACTTAGTTTCTTTCTTTTTCCTGAACACATTTGAAAAGAAATGATTTACCTATAAGCAAGTGGTTTTAAAAAGTATCTTAAATCGTAAAAGTGCATTCAGGAAAAGTATAATAATTGCCCCACTAGAGTGTCAAAGAAACCACACAAGTATTTTCTCTAGTCGCTATAATTTGTCTTGCCAAATATTAGCCCTTTGGCAAACTACTACCGTGGGAACACATGCACACCTGAGGAAAGAGAAGCAAGAGATGTCTATAGTCATTTATACTTGCTATAATAGAGATAAATATAGTAGTAGTCTAAACTCCAAATATAATTTTCATGAGATAAATATACAGAAACAAGTGGTGGTCAAAACTCCAAATTCAATTTTCATAAGCTGCTGGTTAAGGGAATTGTGAAATGAAGTGTCATATTTAAACCACAAAAGCAGTAAAAAAGAAATAGACGCATACAAATCTAGAAAAAGAAAGCAAAACCTTATACTGAATACAATTAAAAAGGAAGTAACAGAAAATGGAAGACATAAAGAGCTAGAAAAACCTATTGAAATGTTCTGCCTGGAGTCCAAATATATAACAATATTGTATATATAATCATCAAATGCTTGAGGTTTCCATAACCTCCCAGTAATATCACCCTAATAACTCGTCAATTCAGCCCCTGACAACCCCTAATTTTTTATAATGCCATGTCATTCTTTTTATGCATGGAACATAATCGCAACTCATGGAAACAACTATCCCTCAAACTTACATATATCATAACCAATAGAGCAAGAGGTCATTAATTTTGGTAATTCTATAACATTGCAACCTGTGAAATTTTTAAAATTAACAAATAGAAAAATATAAAACGAACTCCAAAAAAATGTTTTAAGAAAATAGAACCCCCTAACAAATTATGTAAACCTAGAGCAATACTTATTTAACAATGATATCCAGGTTATACCATGAACTTACTTGAAGAAATTCCATATGCTACAACGAATGATCTCTAGGATAGCAACAAGTGCAATCATGGTTAACTCCAATAAACAACATGTTAACAAAATAATATTTTTAGAGAGAAAATTTGGTTTGTAGTATTTACCTTCTAATGGTAGTATTTCCCTCCCTTTGTTGGTCCTTTCTTCGTTCCCTCTCCTTGGTTCAGCTTGTAGGTCTCCCCCTCAACCTCAAACAACTATGCATGATAGGTTTCTTTCCTTCTCCTTCTTCTTCTTCTTCTTCTCGTCCTCCTCCTTCTCTCTCTCTCTCTCTCTCTCTCTCTCTCTAGCCACAACCAAGGTCTGGATTTGACACACAATGAGTCTCTGACACAAGGTCTGAGTGCTGACCATATGCACTCAAGACTTGGGTGTAAATCATAAGGGTTTTGTACGTGCATTCCCATTGGTGGAGAGGTAGGTGCAATAGGGTAATGACACCTCATTGTTTCCAAATTTTCCCACCCAAATCCATCTTATATACTTATCTTTTGGCTATTATAATACAAAAGTGCTAATAGTGTAATACCTCGACCCAAAATACCCGAATCTAATGACACGATTTACAAGAATTCAAACAATAACCCAGAACTTACTACAAGAAGGGACTGAGGGTCGAGAAATATACAAATATGTATATTCCAATACATATTCATGCTATGTGACACAAGTATATAGTAATATGCATATAAATTTTATGTGTATATTAACACATGCAAATACACACATTAAGTGTGTATTGTGTGTGTATAGCCAAAAAGTATATATAGATATAAATATATATATATATATATATATACACATATGTGAACAAATACACATACATATATAAATACATATAAAAAATATTGAAGTGTGTGTGCAGAACTGTGAAAGGGTGTGTGTGAGTGTCGGCAGCACACACCAAAGTGTGCAAGTGTGTGTTGTGTGCTATAAAGTGTATACATTATATATATATATATATGTAATACAAAATATCAACCAAAATGAAATGTAAAGCTGAAATGAAAAAGAGAAATTAAATGGATGGGAAAGAAAGTAGAATGGAAGTCAATAAAAAGGGTTGTGAGAAAGGAAGAAGAGAGAGAGAGAGGGGGGCGGCCATGAAATGGTCTCTTTATAAATATATGTATATACATGCACTGAATGTGCATTGGAGGGAGAGATAAGAAATTGAAGGAATTCTGGGATATTCAGAAGTGGAAAGCGAAGGGAAGAGAGGAGGAAAACTAACAGAAAATGTGAGAAAACTTTAAAACTCACTATTTTCTCTCTCTAGGTTTTACACATGTTTATGAGCTATTTTAGTCTTGTTCACGCATATATGATGTTTAGAATATATAAACTTGAATAAGGCATGAATAATGGACTCTAAAACACATCTGGAACACCAGTCGTACACTAAACCACCATTGTTGAGCTTGGTGACAACAGGCCTGAACCCATCAAAACCAAACCAAGTTTGGCTTGATGGAACCTAAACAAGACCTCCAAAGTGTTTTAAAAACACTAAGCCATGACCTTGAACCTTAAAGAAAACCCTAAAAATCGGAGTTGCAAGTTTGGGTTTTGAAACCCAACCTCTCAAACTCACACCAAAATTGATTTTAAAGATTGGGGAATGAAACCCCTTGATGAAGAGGACAAAATGGTCCAAGTCACGCATGAAATAATGGAGAAACGAGCATTTACCAAGGGGATATCCAGAACTACCATGTGAGGTGGAACGAGCCTTCTAGCTCAATCCAGAACTCCAAATCAATGCCAAAATGTAAAGTGTACTCCCAAAAACAGTTTAAGGTTGAAAACAGAGAGATTTGATCCCTTAAACTTCACGAAAATGAAAATGAAAAATTCAAGGATTAGGGCAACAGTAGATTGAGCGTAAGGAAGAAGATGACCCCGTTAAGCCAACTCACGAGTTGACTCAGTTGAGTCCTAACTGAGATGGATTACCATTGTGTCAACTCAAACACGTGTCACGGTGTGGGGTTAGCCACTGCATTATTGAGACGACACCGTTTTGGGCTTAAGGGTTAAAATCTGATTATAGGCTGTTTGGTTACAGGGTTGTGGGCCAAATTTAATAACTTGAACGAGATGAGTTTAGCCTATCCACGAATAAGGCTCTTGTCCGCCGTTTGGCCCCTAGAAAATCAGAAAAAAAAAACATATATAAGGAGTCGCAACCCCTGGGATTCGAACGCATGACCTCACAAGCCTAAACCCTCATTCGTACCACTCGGACGGGCACGCCTGTGGTATATTATATGGCAAAATATATATATAAAATATAAAAGTAAAATTTAAGAAAAAAATTGAAAAAAGGCGCAACCCTTGTGACTCGAACACAAAACCCCTCAGACCCAACCCCCCATCTTTATCACTTGGACAGGACAATCCCATGTCATTAAACCCCACAAATATATATATATATATATATATATATATATATTATACATAAATTATATTAAATAAAATAAAATTAAATAATTAAATTAAATAATGACGAAATAGTTTGATGTCTAAATTAAACATATGAATAGTGTATTTTAACTATTTTGGGCATTCCGAAACCAATGGTGAGGTCCGTTTTGTGAGATAAGACCCCAAAAAATAAAGACATGTAAAGGGATAAAATTACCATTTTACCCCTAGTGCCCCTAAAGCCAAATAGAAACCGGAGAGGGTCTAAATTGACTTTCTTCGATGTTTCAGACTCAATGGTAGAGTCTATTTGATCAAAAGAGATACTTATAATAAAGAGATATAAAATTTGATGAATAGCATAATTCATGTAACTATAGACTAAAACGCTTTTCGACATTCCGGACTCAATAGTGAGGTTCATAATATGAATTGAAGTACGGAAAAATATGACATATGAATTAGTGAAGTTATGAAAGCAACCCTAAAGGTTAATGAAGCTACCAGAAAAGTATACTTTAAGATTATAACACCTAAGTTTAAAATTAGGATTTAATACGATTTAAGCATAAGTTAAGAAGCATTAATAGGTGATATTACAGAGGCTATTTATGAATTGTTCTTAGGAACTACAGAGGAAGTGAGAAAACGCATTATTAGCACTAACCCTAAGGACAAAGGTGAGTAACCCTATATTTGAAGTGGAGATTTAACTCCATGGATTTGAAGAAGTTTTAAGTTCAAAATATCTGAAGCATTTGAATATCAAATTCGGTATTACATGTTTTCTGTTTTAAAATATTATGTTCTTATAAATCCTATTGTGACATGCTCAGTAAATGGTTTCTACTACAGTTTTCTTTAAAATATATTTTAGCACGTTTAAGTTTAAAATGCCAAATCTCTTTAAATATTCTGAATTTGCTTATTCCAAGTATACGAAAATTCTATAATGAAGTCATGTACATTTTGTTTGAATGCTCATAAAAGCATCTATTTGACAAAGTCATGTGTTAAATGTATTTAAATGCAACTACAGAGAGGCCATGTTTTGATGTTTTGAAATAGCATCTATTTGTAAGTGTTTTTATACCTCCTGTTGCCATTGGTAAGGCAAGATAAACTGTGCATAAGGACCACGAATTTCGTTCTGTTTCTTCGGAACTCAACCACGACACAAATAAATGCCAGGTAGCAGGATCTAATCCCTCAGGCATGAGATATCTCCACGAAAAGTGAAATGAGAATCTGGTTAGAAACGGATTCCACTAATAAAAGTGATAAGATGTTATGTTAAAAATGGAAGGAAGTTTTACCCTTATTTTTACTATGCATATCTACATGTTTTGAAGTTCATATACTCTATTTGAAGAAGTACATGTTTAGCTTGAATACTTTAAATGTTTCAAAGTTATCTGTTTTAAAGAATGCACATATTGTGTTCGAAGTATACGAGCAATTGGTGGTGATTGTTTAAATAAACTCTCTTGTGCTAAACCACTGCCAATTGAAAACCTATGACAAATGCTGGAATTACTCACAAGCTTAGATTAGCTTACCCGAATTTTTATCCGACCCCTTTTCAGGTAACAGAAGTGATCTTGACCCTATTTTGTGATGAATACGGTGAAAGTCTTGCCTATTTTGAGGAAGGGCATAGGAAGTTGTTACAGGGTTAGCATGAAGTAGTAGGATCATATGTTGGTCACTTTTTGTATTGGCAGTTATGGGATGTATTATAGATTATAGTTTGTCACTTTTTGTAATAGCAAATGTTAGAGTGATTATGTAACTAAGCCCTTAGGGACAACTGAATATGTATTATATATAAAGTCTTTAAGTTTTTATTATGCTCTGAATGTAATATCATGTATACCGTTCTGAAGAGCAGCAGTATCGGGCGGATGTAGGAGAAATTAAAATAAGAAAAAAAAAAAAAGTTTTTTTCACACTTTCGCAAACACAGGCCGCACTACTGTCAGATACCGTCGCTTATGTTCACCTCGCCTTAAGGCCCCCAGGCCTGAAGACGGCGGTTGCGATTCGAGATCTGCACAAGGTGGGTTTCGGGTCGTGACAAATAGCCTATTCGCTATCCTTTTTAGTATAAGTTCTTCCTTATTTCTTGGTCTTGGGTTCAAGACTTTGTTGGAGCATTTTGCTCCTTATTTCTCTTTTCTTTTATTTTAATCACCTTACATTAAGTATTCTTAAATAAATTTTTATTTATTAATTTTTGGTTACAAGCTAACATTATTTTTTTGTCAGTAGTACTAGTCTTCCTATCATAACTTGTGTCATTTTTGACATTTTTAGGAAGTATTATTTCATAATTCTTAACACAGTATAATTTTATGTTAATGCTACTAACGTCTTTAAGCTGACACATTATTTTTTTTGTCACTAGTACTAGTCTTCTTGATTTGTCTTCTTATCGTAACTTATGTCATTTTTGACATTTTTAGGAAGTATTATTTCCTAATACTTAACACAGTATAATTTTACGTTACTACTACTAATGTCTTTAAGCTGACACTAATTACTTGTTAATTAGGTTATGGGTATTACATCGCTAATACACTAACCCTTTGGTAGCATATTAATGACGTGTCTACCCAAAGGCCTATTAACTTGTCCAAATCGATTGCATTCAGTTATATAATTCGTGCAACGGGAATTTGTGTCTATAAAACTTTTCTTGAATGCAATCTCACTTAGTAGAGTAGAACTAATATTTTCATCACAGTTACATGACACAAGTCTATCAATTCATTACATTGAAATGTCTAATTCTTACAACTATGATAACATTATACATGTTTTGTTCTTTTTTAAACTATTATACCACTATGGTATCCATTAATTCAGGTTGATACCTCTATGGTTGGGATACTAACCATCCTCTAGCTGGAGTCTCTATGTTCTGCCCTTTGAATTACCTCATCATGATCCTTGAATTTCAAGATGGACTACACTGGGCCAAAT
This sequence comes from Nyssa sinensis, assembly GCA_008638375.1. Taxonomy (NCBI): domain Eukaryota; kingdom Viridiplantae; phylum Streptophyta; class Magnoliopsida; order Cornales; family Nyssaceae; genus Nyssa; species Nyssa sinensis. Next base: position 46,912,019 of record CM018031.1, read on the forward strand.
ATCTCATCTTTTGCTATCAACATGTTATCCTAGATATTTGAGAAAACAGTGGGTTGAATATAGTAGCCTTTGGAGCCAAATCTTTCACCCACTGGTAGATGAAAAGAATGGGTTTTATTGCGCCACCTCTCTACCAATGCAGTAATGAGATGTCAATCCAGCTGCATAAAGCCTAAGCAGTATATCCCATAAAAACCTACAGTTTATAGGTATGGAACAACTCGATCGTCTAATCGCACCACCACTTGACGTAATGATGCCTCCCTACAACGGCATTGAAAAGTGTCATAGTCTCGGTCGTCCCATATAGTAGTGGAACGATATCGAGACTGCAAATGTAGCACCGGTGGATTTATTGGGCCGGGGTGGGGCTGTGCCCTAGGGTGATCCATAACTAATACTAAAACAACAACATAAGGTACAATAATATAAATTTTGATGTTCACAATGTATCCTATAATAATGTAAAAATTGATGTGCGAAGATACAATAATAGGTTTTTATTAAACAACTGAACCGTAAAAGGTTCAGTAATACAGTACATAATTAGATGCAACAATGGAATGCCACCAGTTGGAACTACAAAACATAATTAACCCATCCACTCTAAGCAACATGGTGACTATTTGTTCACGGTCAAAGAAGAAGGCAAATATTTTTTAAAGTTGTCATTATCACTATCGTCAGTGTAGTCTGATAGTTCAGGGTCCGACACCATTAGTTCATCCTCAATAATATCTATTATAACTTCTTTTAGATGGAAGTGTTCTGTTTTTGCATGTTCCATTGTATGAAATCGATCCAATTAAGCGTCATTGTATTTGGCTATTCTCTCTTTTTAGCTTATTTGTGACTTCGAATGAATCACGTTTCTTGTTTACATAAATATCAGCTAAGCGTGCTCTTGGTACTCATAGTCCATGCCAACGACAATATACCTTAAGCTCACATCTTTTCTCAAACAGTCTTGGCCATTTTAGACCCTCATCTTTGGCGTGACCAATAGTTGGTGGTACGTCATACGCTTGTCCGATTATAACGTGTCCAACGTGCGTGAAATGATTAAATGCATTAATTGGCTTGTTCACGAACTCGCGTCATTTTTTGTACAATTTTTGACCCACTGGATCTTCGTAGGCTCTCATTAATAGATGCCTCTGATTTGAAGAAGTCTTACTGTGACTCTCTTGTTGTTTTGAGGAACTTCCTTTATGTTTGGAGAAGTCCCCCAAATACAATAGACGTTAATCCATCCATAATAGAGTATCTCTGCTTCTTCCTCGATATTCTCTATAATGTAATGGAGTTGAGTTGATTTAAAATTTTTTGTTGCAATATAGATTTATATATAGGAAATAAATCAGTAATAGTACAATGATAAAGACGATAAAACAAGTCACTACAATAAAACAGGTTATAGTACAATGGTAAAGCTGATAAGACAAGTCATTGCATTAAATGGAATAATGGTATAATGATAAAGTTGATAAGACAAGTCACTACACTAAAGCAGGTAATAGTACAATGATAAAGCTAAAATAAAAAATCACTATATTAAATCAACATGAAGGTCCAGGGGCTTCGCCTTGTTGGTTGGTGTTTGGACATTGGTGACAGTCATGACCCATTTTCCTGCATATGCAGCATTTATGTCGCGCCTGACCTTCGCTAAGGTCCATCTCATTCCTAAGTTATGTTGACTTAGAACGACCTTTCATTTATAGAAGGGTTGGATTATGGCATACAGTTGGACCAGATGGTGTGTCCTAATAATCTTTGTGCTGGGCCAAATAAAATTGGGGTGCCCATGTCTTCTCATAGGCCTGAATGTTGTAACATGCATCAATGCACCCATCATAAGCTATCCTCAACTCTACCAACACAACCAATTTTAGGATGTGTACCCTCATATTCAAGATATTTTATTAATAGTTAATAGATTTGATTTATTATTGAGTTTTATATTACCATATGTTTGGATGTTGTTTTATATCATGAAATGATTAGCCCTTAAATTGTCATTAGGAGTGGTTCATGTGCATAAATGAGATTTACAGACAAGAGATATGAATTGCTTATATAGGCAACTCTAGAATTGTTTGTGGCTATTGATAAGACTGGACATCTTATCTGTAAAGCTGCAATACAGTTAACCTTTATGTAATAAGGTGGTTTATCTCAACCATCAGAGTAGTGGACTCTAGATTATTGTATTAGTATATCAGGAATACACTGAACTGGATCACTATAAAAAAAACACATCATTTGGAACTATCACCTTTAATAAGTTTTTTATTCACTATTCACAGTAAGCTCTTAATCTTGAGAGGATAGTGAACTCAAGTTTTGAATAGTGATGACTTTGAGTTATCAATGAGTGAGGTCTTTTAGATCAACACCTCAGTATCTTGGGAAGTCATTGTTTAGACCGTGGGAACACATATTATCATAAGTTTTTATGCTCAACAAAAATAAGAGGCAACCCACTCTCCTGCAATACGGTTTGCCTAAGGGAAAAGAGGAGAAGACCTAGAGGAGTTAAAGAAGGAAAATTGCATCAATCTCTTCAAGAAGCCTTCTTCAACCATCAAGATTATCAAGAACAAGGTAATTCTAACCCTCTTTTCAAGATTATATGATTCATGTAAAGAAAAAAATCCAAATAAATTTTTGAAATCGCTTCCGTTGTGGTTACAAACCCAACAGCTAATGCATGGGAACATGGGTTTCTGTAACTATTTCATTTCCCACAACTGCATATATTGTCATTAAGATTGAAAACTTGAGCATTACCTTTCATTGTCAACACCCGCATAATTCTAAGGTTGGAGTTAACAGGTGTTAACTTGTGGGCACCAACCTTCACCTGATTTTGAGCAATCATCTCAAATGCACATAGATTATACATATAGTTATTACGTATAACATTCGCATGCAATTCTTGCCTAGTATTAAAATAGTGTATGACATGGTAAAATATATACTTCACACATACGGTGATTGGCAAATTTAGCGACAACCACCATTATGAGCAATGGTCTACATTTTTGGCAAGTATTTCAATTCCCTCCATCACTGTATCAAATTTACGTATTTGATGAGTGCTTCCAACAATTGACAAAAGTCTCTTTAAGTATGCAATCTTAAACTTCTTGTTGAAGTTACTCTGTACATGCCGTAAGTAGTAGTGATGGTATGCATTTGGTCGCTGTCATAATGAATTACTCTCAGTTGCAGCTGTAAGTATGCCTTTGTGTCGATTCAAAATCAAACAAATGTCATGTCTCTCTTGAATCATGTGAATCTTGAGATGGCGCAAGAACTAACTCCAACTATCATAATTTTCCTCTTCAACCATGGCGAATGCAAGAGGGAAAATCTTATTGTTTCCATCTATTGCCATTGCGATTAACAGCTTCCCTTTATACCTCCCATACAAGAATGTGGCATCTATACTCACCACGAGGCGACAATGTGTAAACCCTTCAATTGAGGGTTTGAATGCCCAAAATAACTTGTCAAATATGACCTCATCTCTATTATTAGTGAGGATGTATTGCCACCTTACTATTGTTCTGACGTTGTACTGTTGTAGTGCACTCAAAAATTTAGGCAACAACTTATAAGATGACTTACAATCTCCAAATATCATTGCAACAGCTTTCTACTTAGTGTACCAAGCCTTTTTATACGACACCTTGTACTTGAATTTTTGTTGCACATAGTCTATGACAACTAAAATGTTGAGCGACGGATCAGCTTTCACAATACCCTTGATGTCCGCGCCAATTAATGTTGATGCTAATTTTCAGTGATCTTGGTTTACCCCCAGGTACAAGCAAGTATGGGGTCCTTCATGCTTTGTGATCTCAAACAACCCATGCTTCTACCTCTTGCACGCACGAACCCTTCATTGGCAACCACCTTTATCACGCATCTTACAGTGAAGAGACCATACTCTTGAACTTATCTCCACCACCTCAAACTGTTGATGTGTCCTGATGGAATACAATTGCGTAGCAGTTCTCAAATAATCCTTGTTGGCAAACACGAGACCCTTAGACAACTCTTCCGTCATCGGATCCCATGGTTTGCCATAAGCTGAGAAAAAACAGCTGTCCAATGTCTCATTCGGTATATGAATGGTTGTGAACAATTCAGACATCGGCTCGTGCACTTGGGTGTCCCCAATCATTCCACCACTTGATTGGCCCACTTCCGCCCCTTCATCATCTTCTTCGTCCTCCTCACCCAAGTTATCCATCATCCTCAATTCCTCCTCCTCGACTTCGGCTTGTTTATCATCTGAGTTATGTGAAGTTGGGTTTACAGTAACCGTTCTATTAGACCAACTACAATCTTCTGTCGTAACCAATTCTTGAACAAAACCCCTAGTTTTAGACACTATGATGTCAGGTTCAGCAATAGGCAATTCTTAAACATTTTGGATGTTGGGGCCAGTAGTAGACTGTTTATAGCGGGGTTAAAAATTCTCGAATTCTATCATTTACTGGTTAGAGGATGGTGTTGGTCGATAGTCTTGCATTGTTGATATGGGGATCTCAAGTGACAAGCTTCCATACTCTTGTATGAGCAGTTTAGTGTATGGACCAAGAGCCTAACTCATAACCCAGCCTTCAAGAATATCCTGTCTCCATATATAAGTCAATATTGTTTATTTGAAGATTCTCAAGCACAACAAGGACCATTGACTCAACACTTTCATCATCAACGATTTCTAACGGCATATATGTTATCTAAATTCCTAGTGTCAACAGAAATCTACAAGTCAACTTCAATAGACACAAATTTCTGTCTAGCTGCATAACAAGACAAATCTTGTCCAAAAGTTGATTGTAGGTAGTTTCGAGCTTCACCCAAATGTTGTATTAGGAAGTGGGTAGATCGTGAGAAAATTGTACATCCCCGTAACACATATTTCCCCCTTAGAAAATCATTACGCATGCACTTTTTTTCGCCATTTTAAACCTAATATTAGTTGATTTATCACATTTAACATTTCTTAAAGATGGTCGGCATGTGATACATAAACAAACTAAATGTTTTCAAAGGATATATAACATCAGAGAACTTATTGTAATATTAAACAAGCTCGAATCATCGTAAAAAATCATTTTGCTTTTTGGCAGCTATGTTCTTCCTCAAGATTTATTTTGCACCAAAAAAGATGTTTATAGAAGAATTTTTTATGCCTATAAAAGGAAATCAAATTTTAGAGAGTAATGCAAACATAATAGATTGGAGAGTAATGCACAAAAGGAGTAAATTGGAAAGATTATCCATTGGCACATTTCATCAAACATATCTTCTTCAAAAAAAAAAAAATGGATATTGGAAAATATTTGTAATGGAGTTCGCAACCAAAAGGAAGAAGAAAAAATGTTTATGTTCCACAATAGAGTTGCAGCCAATGTTATATGTTTGAGAGTAAAAGAGTGTTAGACTTAGAGATTATGTGGAGTGAAAGTGAACTTACCTGACAGTGGTGGTGGTGATTTTATAGCCGAAATGTAGCTATCGGGTATGGGGAGGCTAGGGATACAACTAGGGCTATAGCTCACGGGTCTAAGATGGAGGTGACACTCTCAATTCCCGTGCTCTGATGGAGGTGTGACAGCCCGCGTGCTCTTCTGAGATGGAGGTGATCAACACAAAGAAACAGAGCTTCAGAGAGAATCGTTTCAGAGAAGAAGAGAAAAATAAGAACCAAGGGAACGGAGTCGGGTTTTTGTAACTTATGAAATCGCATGTTTGTAATACAATTTCATTGAAATCACAACTTTAGAATGCGATTTCATAAGGAGATGTGATTTCACTGAAATTGTATTATTAATATACGATTTCATTGAAATCGTATCCTGATTATGCGATTTCAATGAAATTGTATTCTGACTATGCGATTTCAGTCCAAACTTAATTAACAACTAATTAACTCGTAATCACTAATTGAAATCGAATGTTTAAAATGCGATTTTCAAATTGTATGTCTAAGATGCGATTTCAATCAAAAATTAACGGTGAAATCGCATGGTGAAAATGCGATTTCTCAAACTACATAGTTTGGAAAATAGTTGAAAAAACATCGTGAGCTTGGTTAAATGACACCAAAACCACGTGAGTTTGGGAAAAAAAAATCTATATTTGGCTATAATTAATTTTTGAAACAAGAAGCTAACACAACTAGCCCAAAAATAATATTAATAATAAGCTGCAAACCAAAGCAGTTACACATTAATGAGAATTTACCATTGGAAAGCCCCGTTACAAAGGGTGTTTTAAAATGAGGAAATTGTTAGCATCCGCAGACTAATAGGAGGGAAAAGAAAATATATAAGGAAAATGATTCTCAATTGTTTTACAAAAAAATTTAAAGTTTATTTTTTCAATTACAAGAACAAATAGAAAGGAAATTATTCTCAGTTTCTTACCTTTCATTTTTGTTTATCTCTAATAAGGACAAGTCATCCATCAGAATGCAAAATATTAATTCGACTGTAATTTCATTTAGCTGCAAGTGCAGATCACAAATAGGAGTAAAGGAAGTAACAAGAAGAAAGAAAAAATCACAGTCGATCCTCAGCACAATTTTCAGAAACAAATTTGCAGTGCACCATCGAAAATGAACCGCGAATTTCGTTGCTGAAAAGCTCCGAGTATGGTTATTCCATTTCCCCGGTAACAGCGCTATGCACAAGTAGCCTATTGCATTGTTGAAAAAAATACATATAATGCCCATCTACCTCAAAGTCAGCTCCTGAAAAAATGGAAGGTCGTTGATGCATATTGATGGAATTTTTGTTTGTATTGATAACGAAGTTCCAATCTGTCTTGCACTATGGGTAACTTGGCAAGCTTGAAACTTGAAAAATAATTATCAAATGCTCTCGTAACGCATTGATTCCATTAGCATTTTGATCAATGTGAATGAGCACAGTTCCGGAGTCTATGATGCAACCACCAGCTTCACAACTCCCAATTCTGAAGGGATTGGAAGCGAACCGCGTGCAATAGGTTTATTCCAACACTTAAATCTACTACATTCAAGTGGCAATAGAGGGGCTTTGAAACCTGCGGTTGTGTAAAATGGATTGTCTTAGACATTTCCTTTTGGGTTGCCAATGTCCTGTCCAAATCTCAGGACACTGGGAGTTATCGCTATGCGCATAAAAGGGACCGAGCATTAAGAAAAGCACTGCTAAAGATGTCGAAGCCAGGCTCATTCCCATGATCCCAGCAATTCTCCCACGACGTTCAAATGGGAAATTTTGGTTGTCATTTGAGCAGCCAAAGACAATACCAGTTATGAGTGTGGAACTATTGTTGCTAGATGAAAATGTGAATCTTTCCGAGGACAAAACTCCTTTGGTCAAAGCCACGGCCAGGTAGCCGTACTTGTAGATACACTCCCTGTTGATACATTGGCAGAGTTTTCGATCACTATTGCAGGGAGGGTGACTGCAAAGGAGCTTTTGGTAAGTAGGAGAAGCCCCGGAATCATACATTGGAAATGTTAAATTGTAGCATTTCTTGCAGGGTTGGCACTGTGTCCAGGGGAGGCCACTGGTCCATGAGCAAGTTTAGAAACCGGTTTCCAATACCGACTTGAACAATATAAAAGAAGCTGTCAAGAAGTGTACCCGTAAGAGAATAGTGTTTGCATTTGGGGATTGAAAATGACTTCAGATAGTGAGCTCTGGCAATGGAGATTTGTACCAATCTTTGGTTGAAACAGCAAAATGGAGATTGGAAATTGTTATGAGGTAAAGAAAGAGGATAGGTGTTGGAAGAGGTTGGAATTGAGTTTGGTGAAGAAATTGTGACCTATACCTGTGGGTATCTTTCTCAATCAACTCATTCAAAGCTCCTTGCCTAAACTGGTTTGGGTTCAAATCTTCAATTATCACTTGTCCATTTCAAAAAAACAATAATTCAAAATCCATGCGACTTTTGAATTTTACCAGAGCATTTAAGGCTCTAGTTGCTTTAGAATTTCGTGAGGGAAAACAATGCAAAGAAATCAGTCTCTCTCTTCTTCTTTTTTTGGTTTTGTAACATTACCAAGAGATGAGGGGGGTTAAAAATATGAGAAAAATAATGAAAAATTTCTTAATTTTACATTTTTTTTCTTATTCTATTTTGTTTAATTACAAACTATTCCTGAATAATTGTAAACAAGAGAGGAAATGATTTTCTCTCTCTTTATCATTCCTTTTGTTTGTTGCATTTTCTTTTCCTTTATGCTAAATTTGTGAATCAAATGAGTAGGAGGAGGAAGTATTGGATACAAAAATTAATTGATTTAAGCAGATTTGGTTTAGCATTCCCAATTTTTGTTTTAGAGCGAGGGATTGTAACCTAAGTCATTAAGATTTAAGCTTTTTAAGCGCAGTACATTTTCACTTAGATGGGACATTAATTAACATTGAAAAAATAAGACATTATTTGGGATTCATCACTCGGAAAATTCTAATACATCTCTCGTTAAGACAACATGAAATAATGATGGTTGGTCCAATCACACACACACACACACACATATATATATATGCATATATAGATATATTTGCCTCCACTCAAGTTTTTTGTCATGATTTCACGCTAAAACTATCTTGCTCAAATTTGAATAATCATTGTAGGACAATATTCAAATCTAAACGAGTGAGAATAATTCCACATCACTTTTTCTCCTAAATAGAAGTGTATTTTGTACTATTTGAATTCATTGTAAACTCTCTCCCTCTCAAAGTATTGTTTTTTTTTTTTTTTAAGAATAATATTTTCTCTTATAGACTGTACACAACCTTTAAAAGCCAATTATGATGAATTGACTTGCACACTCAACCCTCATAATATTTGCTTGGGTTGGGTTGTTTTTATTGATAGGAAAGGCTTTGATGGCACCTTCAACCCATCACCTTCAAACTCATCTTTATTTTTAAATTTGAACATAATGAGTCACATTTTTATATTTTCAACTATACCAATTTTCAAATCTCTATTCATTCTTCAAATATCACTTGTCATAATATTATTTATGTCCAAAATACAATTATTTAACATATATTTATCCGAACTTCAATTATTTGTCACTTTTTTTGGTTAAAAACTCCATGATATATCCAATGAATGAAAATAATTAATGAATGAATATTGCATGACTACAGATTTGGAGAATGAATAGTAAATCTTCAAATTTGAAAATCAAAATTAAAAATACTATTCATTCTTTCAAATTTGATGCTAATTTGACGATGGGTTGGAAACCCCTCTTTTCCTTTCCCACTTTCAAATTTAAAGAGGTCGTGGATTTAAGTATCACTTTTTTTATTATGAAAATGTGAGTATTATTTTTGTCTTAGTCATGAGTTGGATTGGTTGAGAGAGAGGCTTCTGGTTGTATCTTCATTCTATTGTTATTGTATTGTTCATTTAATTATAATACCCCAATCCTCGTAATAAAAGAAAGGGAAAGACTTCCGAGATTTTTGAAATGATCAAAAATATCTTTGAGTAGAGGTTGAAAGATGTACGTTCGAATACTTTTAAAAATTACAATGTTTTATTTTTAAACGAAGGGTTTTTCAAAGGGAAAATGTCTAATAAAGGCATACCTCTTAATAACCAAAACACACATAAATTATTTCATGTGACTATCATGCGATATGACAACTTCTATGATTTAAATATTTTATGAGTTCATGTGTGTCACTATATTACTAAAAACATAAGTTGTCACATGAAATAACTGTTCAACACTAAAGGGTCCAAGTAAATGTCTTCACAACCACAAATGATGTAAATCTACTTCCTTAAATGTTTACTAAAATTGAAAATGAAAAAAAAAAAAAAAAAGGGTTGGGACCCATTAGTTGAGAATTTTAATTTTGTAAATAAGTTAGTATGATAAATATAGTAAAACTAGTCATATATGTTTTGTTGGGTACTCAATGGGTAACCCCAGGCATTGAAACCAAATCTTCTTGATTTCCAAACTAGGTTGGCCTTGTTTGAATTCCATCCCTAGTGACAAAATTCTCTAAATTTTTCAATCTCCCTTGAATTTCTCCAAGTTTTTCATTCCAATAATTTTATCAAATGAATGAATCTCAAATTTATCCTGAATATTTTAAAAAATTCTCAATATCTTATCTGAATTATCTCAAATATTATAACTAATTCTCACATTTTTAAATTATTTATTTTTAACTATTTGTTTCAAATAATTATATATTGGGGACACATTTTATGTACTTCAGACATGTATCAAATATTTATCCTAAATTTTTCTGAATTATTGATAATATTTCTCAAATTACAAATTATTTTAACATTGAATAATTACCAAAAAAACAAATTTATCACCAAGGCCCATTACATATTATGTGACCCCTCCTCGGTCTATTAATCTTCAGCCTTTTTACCATTTCAACCTAAAATTTTCTGAAGTCATCAACTTTCCTTCCATTTTTCCAATCAATTTCCAGTTGACATTAACATGTTGTAATGTCATCAATCAATGGAGTCGAGGATTCAAAGAACTAAAAATAAAAACAAGAAAAGAAACAATAATAACTTGTGCTTAAGTAAACGGATGGACATGCCCACCGGCAACCTGAGGGCAGTAGGTTTTTTCTTTCAAAAAAAGGTCACAAAGTTGGGCTTCTCACACACACGCACAAGCACGCGCACACACACACACACTATATATATATATATATATATAGAGAGAGAGAGAGAGAGAGAGAGAGAGAGAACTGCAAAAGATTGCATTTTTTCACCATATCAATTCCGGAGGGAAAAAAAGGAAAGAAACAGACTCATAATGGAAGATACCCAAACACAAAAGCGAAATCAACACAATGGAACATTACAGTTTTCAACACTGGCAACTATTCTTATTGCAGAGAGTTTCATTTGGCATTCAACAGCAAGCAAAGTTACGACCGTCCGTCAGCTTTCTTCTCCCACCATTCAAAGAACTTAACCTGCGCAGCCATGGTATCCAACCTGTAAAGTTGCAGCCAGTGATTCGCAATTTCTTGTCCAAATGTCCAGCCAAACACGGCTCCTGCTCCATAAGATAGAATTGCACCTGCCAAATGGAATGAATACATTACAAGTAAGCAGCTGAAATGCCCTTTCAATGTCAACCACAGCATTAAACATATCAATTTGATCATCTATTGGTTGATGGAATATAACAGCCAATGAGAGAGGAAAATTGCAAGTTGGGACGTTCTTATAGGTTTGCAGAATAAAAAATATAATCATTTTTTTGCTATCTAAAGTTGGCCTGACCAACACCAACACCAACACCTTGCCAAAAGTCAAAAATTATAGTCTGAATTTTTACCACCTACCAACCAAATTCATGCTAATATGTTAATAACCTGAACACAAACAGCTGAACTTGCATCTTTGACTCACTAGATGACTCGAAAATATAATAGTAAATGAAATGGATCAAAATCCAACTCAATACAAATTTAATACAACAATGCACAGCATGGACGACGGCAGCAATACATGAGGGATTGATTTTCCTCTTCATCATGTTCGCCCAAATTGGAGACAAATCCTTTGATGTTTTGAAGGAGGTAGATGGGTCGGGAGAACTCTTCCAAATCATTGAAAGAGGTCCAGGTGCGGTAAGGAAGATATGGGTTCTCTGGTGGGAGCTGGAATGGATTTGCAACACTCTGGAAGCTCTTTCAACAGGCAAAAGAAGATGTGTTTCCCATTGGAGTGCATGGGAAAAACAGAAGCTTATTCCTCCGGAAAGGCTCAAATCACAGAGGAAATTTCATGAGAATGGAAGGATGATCGCAACGAGGGATTCGCTTCTTATTCCTACTGAAAGATCTTGTGCAAGGGGGTTGGGCAATTTATGCTCAGGCCTTCAGAATGTTAGGCCTATCTCAGACAAGAAATTCCAAAATCCATCCGGGGACTTATTTGGATGTCTAGGTGACTAGCCCTCGGACCCTATTATGGTGGAATCGAAACCAGCAAATGCTCAGGAAGATTTTGAGGTTCATCTGGACTCATGTGGCAGCCGCCTTCAATATCTTTGCCGCTATTTAATCGGCAAAGTGGGAGATCTGAATACCCCAGTCCCAGACAAGACGAAGATCCACCAGTGGGCTCTCAAAAATTGGGGGATTCAAGCTGGCCTGAATGTGCTAGACTTTAATGGGGCGTGGTTCCTTTTCGAGCTATCGTCAGAGTAAGAGGCCAGACGGGTTCTCCAAAGGCAGCTATGGAAATTTGAAGGGATGGCGGTGACTCTTCAGCCATGGACCCCGTCAGGCTGCTGCTCGGGGATGGACGACAACGGACTATTTTGGCTTAGGATTATGGGCCTTCTAGCCTTCTTGTGGAGTACGGAACTTTTTCGAGCCTTGGGGAAAAGATGCGACCATTTTATCACAACGGACGAGGACAAGGCCGAGCGCCGTCACTTGAGATGGGCAAGAATTCTGGTCAGAGGTCACCCGAAGAATGTCCCTGCGTCTTTCAATATCAAATGCGGGAAATGGTCTTTCTCTATTCTGGTGTGGTCGGAAGCTGGCCCGACGTGCTCTAAATCTGCTTCATGGCGACCGGAAGTTGCAGCGGCAAGGAGACGAGACAGAGGTACAGTGACGGGACCCCACGCGCCAGGGGTGCAGCTAAGCTCCAATCACGAGACTGACAGGGTAGGGACACGTGGAGATCATCGGGTGTCTACCGGTGCTCATCGTAAGCCACATTCAAATTCAAAATTCAAACCCTCACGGCAGGAAGTACGAATAGGAGGCAATAGTAAGAAGTTTCCAGAAGGGTTGAGATCGTGGGGCTATGTAGGGTTAGTCAACAAACCTGCGCTCCGTGTTGGGCCACCTGGGCTGGGCCAACCTCAAACGGATGAGAGGCTTAGCAAAGGATTGGGCCACACTTACAGACCTAGGAGGTTACAAAAAGGGGGGGCTGCACAAGGACAGGTCATTATGGGCCCAAACCACTGGCAGTACTAAGGGAGGGAATGGCACGGCCCAACCAAATGAGGCTGAGCCCAATTCGGGGCACCATCCCAATAAGAGCAAGCCTTTGACCCTTTTAAAGCCTACCGAGCCCAATTTGGGGCACACTCCTTTTACAAAAAATAAAATGAGACTCCCCCATCCATCAGTTAACCCATCGGCGGGTCACGGAGGAAACAAACATGAGAGAGCTGAACCAGTCGCAACAGAAGACAGGGAAGCTGTGAAGGGAAAGGAAAAGGAAAAGGAAAGCGAGGTGACTCCAGCAACTCAAGCAGGTGATCTTTCAGACTGGCAAGACTTAGACCACAGTAACATGTTGGACGAACGCGAGTTCCTCCAGTACTTGGAAAGCAGTTTCTGCAGGGACGTTCTCCAAATTGACACGGTTGCAGGAAACTCTTTAGAAGAAGAACTAGTATCAGCTCAGGACATGTCGTCTAGTCCAGCAGAACAGGGGGTGAAATGGAATTGCGAGATCAGGAAATCTTCGAACAGGCAGAGGACTTTAACTCGCTGGCAATTGTTCTTCCAAAAGGGTATCAGATCAGTACGTCCCAGAATGATGAGGAGTATCCAACTGACCTATACTGCCATCAACAGAGATTATCAGACGAGTGGGTTCTCAGGAAATTGGGGAAGGTCAGTAAAGTGCTAGGGATCCCCTGCACTGGTTTTGAGGATCGATTGATGGATTTATTTAGAGACATTGTGATGTGCAATGCTCGGCCCTGCTCTAGTTCTGTCTCGGAGAAAAATAGAGAGGATAAATCCGCAAAAAGACTGAAAAGAGTCATGAAAGAGCTGTCTTGTTCGGTCAACTATAGGGGCAGCAAATCAACGGTGGCCTTGGTAGAAGGCACTGACAGGTTCTAACCTCTCCTAGTGCTATGAATATAAAAATATTGTCTTGGAATGTGAGGGAGTTAAATGACCCGGACCAGCGCACAGTTATCAAAGGCTTAATGCAGGTATGGAAGCCATCTGTAATCTACCTTTAGGAAACCAAAATGAAAAGCATGTCGAGGACCTTTGTTTGATCCATTTGGGGATCCAGATGGATCAAGTGGGCTGCTTTGAATGCCCAGGGCTCTGCAGGAGGTATTTTGGTAGCTTGGGACTCCAGATTGGTCACCAGTATTGAGCAAAGAGTGGGCGATTTCTCTATCTCCTGCAAGTTTTGTCTAATTCCCAATTCTCTGGAGTGGGGCTTTTGCGGTGTGTATGGGCCAGTTATGGATGGGGTTAGAAATTCTTTCTGGGATGAGATGCAGGCTGTGCTCCCCTCCTAGCAAATCCCCTGGTGCTTTGGGGGAGACTTTAATGTTGTGCGGAGCCCAAATGAGAGGGTGGGGGGTGGAAGGCTGACCTCGGCGATGAGAAGCTTCAACGAGTTTATAAACTCTCAAAGTCCTGTGGATTTACCAATAGAGGGAGGGAGATTCACCTGGTCCAGAGGAAGTCAGCAGTCAGCTATGTCAAGATTGGATAGATTCTTGGTGTTGCACCAATGGGAAGACAGCTTTCCAGGTATATCCCAAAAGTGTCTTCCGCGACCTTGTTCTGATCATCACCCGATCATGCTGTCCTGTGGGGGCTTTAGCGCAGGTAAGAGCCCCTTTAGATTTGAAAACATGTGGCTAGAAAGTAAAGGTTTTGTGGACTTGGTGAGAAACTGGTGGGAGTCTTATGCTGTGACGGGGTCTCCAAGTTTCTGCATTGCCAAAAAGCTGAAACTTCTAAAAGAAGACCTCAAAACATGGAATCGAGAGGTCTTTGGCCTTATTCAGGAAAGGAAGCAGTCTATTTTGAATAATTTATTGGAGTTGGACAAGGAAGACCAGATGGGATCCATCTTTGCTGAAAAAAGGGTGGAGAGAGAAGGCCTAAAGGGTCAAGTTGGACAGATTCTTAAGATGGAGGAAATTTCTTGGAGACGGAAATCTCGGGCTGTCTTACTTAAAGAGGGCGACCGCTACACCAAATTCTTTCATAAACTGGCTTCTTCTCACTTCAGGAGGAACAAAATCTCCTCTATTGTTATTGATGATCAAGTTCTCACTGAGGAGGAGCCAATCATAAGAGGAATTGTTGATTTCTTTTCTAATCTTTACTCAGAGCCGCGAAGATGGAGACCGGGAGTGGAGGATATTCTTTTGAAAAGCCTGAACGGGGAAGAAGCCTCTAACCTGGAGTCCCCTTTCTCGGAGGATGAAGTGGAGAGAGCTTTAGAGACGTGCAATGGGGACAAAGCTTCAGGCCCATACGGGTTCACCATGGCCTTCTTCAAAAATGTTGCACGGTACTGAAAACGGATGTGATGGCGGTGTTTGGGAGCTTCCATAAAGAGGGGGGTTTTGAGCGAAGCCTCAACGCATCTTTCATCGCCATCATCCCTAAAAAAGGAGCTGCCAGCATTAAGGATTTTCGTCCCATAATCTGGTAAGCAGTGTCTATAAGCTGATCGCTAAGGTTCTTTCCTTAAGAATGAAGAAAATTATGAGTAGTATCATTTCTCCCAGTCAAAACGCTTTTGTGGAAGGTCGATAGATTCTGGATGCGGCTCTCATCGCTAATGAATGTATCGACTCTAGGTTAAAGCAGAAAAGGAAAGGACTGGTTTGCAAGTTAGATATTGAGAAGGCTTTTGATCACGTTAACTGGAGTTTCTTGCTGGGTATGATGACAAAGATGGGGTTTGGGGGCAAGTGGAGGAAGTAGATCCAATTGTGCATATCCACAGTTTCTTTCTCGGTCCTAGTCAACGGCTCTCCTGCAGGCTTCTTTCGTTCGTCTAGAGGATTGAGACAGGGGGATCCCCTATCCCCTTTTCTCTTCGTAATTGCTATGGAGACTTTGAGTCGCTTCATGTGCCGGGCTGAGGAGGTTGGCTCATCAAAGGCTTTCAGGGGGGGGAGAAGGGGTGGATGCACTGTCGTTTCCCATCTTTTATTTACTGACGATACCATCATCTTTTGTGACCCCACAGTGCGCCAGCTTCGCTTTATTCGATACATTCTCGTGTGTTTTGAAGTTGTGTCTGGCTTAAGGATCAATCTAGCCAAAAGCAGCATTACTGCGGGTAGGGACTATTCAGGGGATGGACCTTTTAGCCAGCACTTTGGGCTGTAACGTGGGTTGCTTTCCTTTGACTTACTTAGGTCTCCCACTGGAAGCTCATGCGAGATCCATTGGAATTTAAGATCCTGTGGTTGAGAGGTTTCATAGCAAGTTATCAGGCTGGAAAGGCCAACTCCTTTCTAAACGAGGCAGATTCACTCTTGTCAAAAGCACTCTAGCCAACCTCTCCACCTATTTCATGTCCCTTTTCCTGATTCCGAAGACAGTGAGCAAAAGACTGGAGAAGCTTCAAAAGGACTTCCTTTGGGACCAAGAGGGAGACTGCAAGAAAATTCACCTAGTGGCGTGGGATAAAATCAAGAAGCCTCCATCCCTAAGAGGCCTAGGGGTGAAGGACTTGAGAATCTTCAATACAGCTCTCTTAGGGAAATGGTTATGGAAATTTGGTAAAAGTGATAAGGCTCTTTGGAAGGAGATCATTGTATCCAAGTACGGGTGGGATAATGGGGTTGGTGCTCAGGCAGCGTGGACGGGCCGATGGGTTGTGGTCTCTGGGGATACATTAGAAGAGATTGGAGATTCTTTAAGGAAAGATGTAGATTTGTTATTAGAAAGGGTGACAAGGTGAAATTTTGGGATGATGTTTGGAGGGGGGCTGTGCCGTTCAAAGTAAAGTTCCCCAGGCTATACAGTTTGGCTACCAACAAGACGGCATGGGTCAGTGAGTACGTGGTGAGCATTGGGAATACATTTGTTTGGACTCGATCTTTTAGAAGAAACTTCTTCGATTGGGAGCTTGAGGAGGTGGACTTATTTTTTAGTCATATCAACAATTTTCGGGTAATGAAATATAGAGAAGATAAGAGGATTTGGATGCCGAATAAGTTATCATTTTCTGTCAACTCTTTTTACAAGAGTTTGTTTATTAAGGAAGGTAATCTTTTTCCTTGGAAGCTCACTTGGCATTCAAAAACTCCCCCCAGAGCCTCCTTCTTCGCTTGGGAAGCTTCTTGGAAGGCCATTTTAACCACGGAAAATTTGAAGAAGTGAGGCTTTCTTTTAGCAAGCAGATGCTACTTTTGTAAGAATGACGAAGAAAGAGTGGATCACCTCCTCATTCACTGTCATGTCCCTTGTAGCTGCTGGAACCTTATTCATGCTATTTTTCACACCAAGCTCAGTCAAAGGCCTCCTATTGGCGTGGGAAGGGTGCATCCTACTTGAAGAAATCAAGATGATTTGAAGACTAGCCCTCATTTGCCTCTTGTGGTGCCTTTGGAAAGAAAGGAACAATCGTGTTTTTGAAGATAGGGAACTTCTTACTCCTTATCTTAAAGATGTGTTTTTGCGTTTACTATTTTTTTGGGCCAAAGAGGCTTTTCCTATAAATGTCTCTTCTTTTGTTAGACTTTTTAGGGTCTTTAAATCCGATGTAAAGCTTTTGGGAGTTTTTTGCCCTTTTGCCCTTCCTGGGCTTCTAATATATACACTTATTACTTATCAAAAAAAAAAAAATACAACAATGCATTCATAGAATAGGCCAACAACCCCACAACCCCTCCGAGACAATATTTATCTTGCAATGGGTAGCCCCCCAAGGTATTACTTGGACCAAGGCTCAAACAGTATACTTCATGAGACCTGTTGTGAGCCCCTCCCACTTGAGAATATAAAGTTAGAAAGAAGCAATCAAACACAATTCATTGATAAGAGGCAAAAATATAAAAACTAGAACAGCAAAAGAAGAGAAACCACACGCTACCATGTGGACTCCTTGAATATTTCCAAGCAAAACCCGCAGTTGTAACTGCTCCTATAACACATCCTACAGCACCAAACTTTACCGCTTCCCGAGCTGCCTTCAGCTGAATATGAGGAAAATTTTAAGCACAAAATATTAACAATATAAAACATGCACAAGCAATGCAACCACCAGAGAAAAAGAATAATATAATAAATAAATAAAAACTTTGGCCTTCTAAATTAAGGATATCACTCAACATTTAACTGAAAGAAAAAAGGCAAAAAAAAAAACTAATGGAAAGACGAATGTAATGATTTCAAGCTCAAACAAGTGTCATTGTCAAAGGTAATCATCCAAAACAACATGACAATTTATTGTACTAAAGGAGCTTTTGGTCATATTTGTTTCAATGAAGACTGAAAAAAAAAAGGATAAAATACTTTTGGCACCCTTTTTCCTCAAAAATGCTGGGTTTTTTTTTTTTTTTTTTTTTTTTTGGGGGGGGGGGGGGGGGTGAGGAAACATTTATCAACTCATTGTTGAAAAACAGAAAGAAAAGGCAGATAAGAAAAAATATGCTTCTTTCCTCCATTCAATTCCCAAACACGACAGAACAAAAGTAATTTTACATTGTTGTTTTTTTGTAACAGATAAGCAGTAGATAAATTGAGTAAATCAAACTGACAGATTACCAACTTAAAATATTTTAACTGTCATACTAGTACCAACCTCATTATAAGATTAACAAGCTTCCCTAAAAGTAATATTGATTATTGCTAGAGCAGATTGGTGACTTGATCAGATTGATGTCACCGGACAAAATTGTCAAAGGGAGGCAAGTGAAGATATGAAGGATTTACTTTGCCAACCATCAAAAAGGCTATATTACAATCACAAAAATATCAGAAAGTCAAAGCAGAGCATCTGGTGTCACTGCTCCCTTTACAATTTACACAAGTAGGATTATGAACATGATGGCAACCATTACAACTAAGGTGTTCTAGAAGCCAATAGGTCAGTAGTCCTTGTTGCTTTCATTTTACTTTTAGCAGGTCATTGAACAGATGAAAAAAGAAATGAGAAACAAAAAACAAAAAATTATAACCAGTATGAGTTACATGGCCAACATCTCTAAAGACAATGCCCCTGGGAAGGTTTCCCAAAGAGAACAAGGTACAAACATCAGGATTCACACAATGATGCAAAGAAGTCACTGCATTGGTTTCGAGAACATGTTCATAAATCATAACAAATGTAGCCTAAATGCTTCTTCTTCCCTACAATAACTGAAAGATGTAACAAATTTTCTGACTGCCCATGGACAGTCTGCGTTCATCTAAAGCGCCTGAATTTATGCAAATAATGATCCTGCATCACACTTCCAACAATGGCTAGACCCTTGTCTCCGGCCTCCAGTTCCTGGTGACGAACAGATCCTGGAGGAGCCAAGGGATTAGCAACCACTACCCCCCCCCCCCCTCTCTTCTTCTTCCCCATTAAAAAAGAAAAAACACAAAACAAAATAAAAAACTAAGGAAATATATATATTTTCATCTGTATGGCACTTATTGGTGTTTATCTTCCTTGTACCAAAGAAGGAAGCCGCCATCTGCAAGGCCTATGCTTGACACAAATAAAAGCAGCCCCATAGCTCAAGTACTCACTAGATCTTGTTTCTTGGAATATCCTCCAAATTTGGTTCCTCTTGGAATCCTCAACCAGACTTTAGCCACAGCTCACTCTAAAGGAGTATCTGCCAACCACTCTATTGTCATGCTCTCTCCAAATAAAATAGCCCAAAACAGACATAAAGATCTTGCAGCAGAAATTAGATCATCACCTCTAAATTGCAAAGCCACCCACTTATGCCAAGAACTGATTCAGAATGAGCATAATTCTTAAAGAGAATGAAGGAAAATATACTAGCTGCAACTAAGCAGTCAAAAATAAAAGAAAAATAGATCCCTGCGCTGGTCTAACAAGAACAGCTGGGATACAGATGTTAGCCACAAATTGATTCTGTGAAAGCTCCTCAACCTGTCTTTTAGCCAGCCAAAGGATGAAACAATTCTAGGAATGGCACAAGCAAAAAACACCCAAGAATACCATTCCACCATGGCTGGACTCCCCTACTAAGGTTCGCAGTTGAACCCATATCAAACTTTGCCTTTGCATGGAGTCCGAACAAAAAAAGATCCACACGAGAAACAACTTAGAGCAGGATTTTGTTCCCAGGCCTCAGAAGGAATAGCTGAACAAGATGAAGTGCCCAACACAAGCATCAAATAGAAGCTGTGAACACTTCTGTCGAAATGCCCATAGGATGCCTTGCATGTCTTAAGCCCCCTTTGGAGTGTGTGGAAAGAGCATAATCAAAATAATTCTTAAGAATGATAAGTTATCTGTTTTGAATCTAACAGAAGTGATTCTTGAAACCATTTATTTTCTAGAGCTCATCCTTCATGTCTCATGTCCAGTGTTCCTTATTTGAGTTTTCCAACCTTTTTTGTGTAAATTGAGCCTTTGATGGGCTATACAAACATATAGGTATATATATATTATATCAGAGAAATATGAGAGGGCCCAGTAGATTTTCATTAAAAAAACACCCAAGGGGGTTGACCCGTATACCCAAAAAACAAAAACTCAAAAATTAGAGTAATATTTTCCAAAAATATCTACAAAGTTATATTCATACTATATTTCTATAATCCAAAAGTGTAAAACTTTCAAAAAACTATCCTTAAATCTATATTAACTAAAAGTATGTGTTTATATATATAAGTTATCAAAACCATCTTGATAACCAAGTCAACTTATTTAAGAATAAAATAAGGAGCTGGAAACAGCTCAAACTCTAGTTAAAGAATAGCACAACTGCACAAGACACGGACCAAGGGGCTTGCAGAATCTCTAAGGGAGGACTTGAACCTTCTTTCTGGTGGCATCTTGTTGACCAATGGCTGCTGTATCTAAAATAACACGTGTCCTAGGTCGACCACTATAGGGCATGATAGGCACATGATCCGACACTGGATGAGAAAAGCACGATTGCGCGACATCTGAAATTTACTCCAACTTAGCTAAAAGCCTAACACCAAAAACCTATCCAACCTCAACATAAATGAAGGGCTCCTCCCACTTGAAAATGACACCCTTCTAAAGGTAAATCCATCCCATCAATTAAGTTAGATACTCCTGATTGCCCTTGTAGCCCTTTGGCATCCCCTACTTTCATTAGGGAAACGGACCACATTGAAATCCCCCCCAATACACCATAGTAACCCTCCCCACCCCAACCTACCCCTCACCTCCCTTAATTCCTCCCATAACCGACCACAATTACCATCATCGGTTGGAGCATATACTCTTGAAAACAACCACTGAAACCCATCATCTACCGATCAAAGCAAGCATGTTACTAAGTGATTACCAACCAAAAAATCCTCTTTTGACAATACCTGAGAATCCCACATCACAAGCACTCCCCCAAAGGTGCCAACCACCCTTAAATATGACCAATCCACCCGTCGACCCCTTCCTAGACTCAGCACCACATCCCTCATTACCATTTCCATTAAATAAGGGAATGTCCACAAAGAGGAAAAGGATTCCTCCTTAAAGAAAACAAGGCAAACAAACCAACAAGCATGAAGCTAAAGAAAAAAAAAAAAAAGGAAACAAAATTAAATCATAGTATGGGGGTTGATGGTGCCACTAAAAGCTTCAAGCGCAAGAGCAACCATTTGCTAAAAGGTAAATTTCATCAAATTTTACCAAGTAGAATATATGTGCATGAATGCAACCCAATGGTCTTGACAATCAACAAATATCTCTAACAAGATAGAGCCTTCACCATTCCCGCCTCACTAATTATGCCCTTCTAATCAAGTGAAATCATGGCAAGTATCCCTCAACGAAGCCCCTTTAAGACCTTATCTCATGACAAGAATCTTACACAAAAAACAAAAAATCAAAAATAAATAAATAAGCCTTGCATTAAAATGCAAACCTCCAACAGCCAATTGACCAATATTACCTAGTTATTGCTCATCTCCAAAGGTTTTAGTCCCGTACTAGGTGAGGAGTGAACATCGAGTACGATTGACATTTTCCTACGATCTACTAATCAGAATAATCATTAACCAATGAAACTTCAAATGGCCCATGGAAATTTAGTTAGTATAGTGTTTTTTATGGAATTTGGCCATATTAGTTTGTTGTATAACAAGCAGAAATAATGATATTACGATAATAACCTAAAAATATATATCATATCATAATAACATGAAGAAAAAAAATTCATAAAATGAGGTCATTCAATATGAGTGTTATGCTTCGCTTCGCTTGGCTGGAGGGATGGAAAAATTGAGACGAAGGAAAGATAAGAGGGATGGAAAAGGTTAACCCTGAGAAAGAAAATTGTTTCCAAAACCATCTATATTCTTGACTAGAAATGAAGGAAAGGGGTGTTACCTTTCAGTTACCATTATATCTTTACAAGTTAACATAGGAGTGTTTTTTGAAAAGAAAAAATTATAAGGAAAAGGTTCTTTTCTTTCCCTCCTTTTCATCTGCTAATGGGCAAGAGAAGAACAAAAAAAACAATGGTCCTCGAGGGAACTAATCTCCTAACAAACTATGTAAACTCTCTCCATAACTTTCATTTTCCTTCCTCCAGTCCTTCCCTCCTACCAAAAGAAGCATCAAGGAAAACAAACAAAAAAGGATCAAGTTCCATCAAAAGCTCACAACCCCATTTAAAATCCTATCTCAAACACAGTGAATCAATCCCTGGACTGTTTTATATGCATTAACCAACCACTGGACACCGATATGGGTATGCGATATGTGACCACATGTCTAGTTGGATATACACTAACATGTCTACTCGATTCCAATTTCATATATAATTGTACATAGAACCTATTATTAATGTTTTGTCAGTGGAATGGTTGCTTGAAAAGGGATGAAGTAACCATGCTAGACACTCTATGTAGCAAAAGACACCATTTCACTTTGGAAATATATGAAGAATATTAAATAGATACATATATGTGTGTGCGCGTGTTTTTTGTGTCCCCGTGTCTTTAGATTTGGTGATTTGGTATATCTAACCCTTGGACACATTCATGCACCCATAAGTAGAAAAAGAAAGCAATTATTTGATTAGCATTGTTAACAGTTCGTTTGGATAAGTAAGAGAGAAAGGAAAGAAGAGGAAAGTATTAATTACGAGGGAAAGGAAATGAAAAGAGAGGAGAGAGTAATCCCTCTTTTATGTTTGGATAACTAATGGAAAGAAAGGAGAGGAAAGACTAATATAATTCTTTCATCTTGTTTGGGAATAATAAAAGAGAGAAAGGAAAGGAAAGAATTTTATATTATTTTATTATTATACCATTTGGATGCTTTAGGATAGAGGTGTTATTTTTATTTTAACTTTTATAATTTTAAAGTTAATATTGGTATTATTAAAAATTTATTAAATCCTTATTTCTTTTCTTTCCATTTTCTCACTTTTGGACGGATAACAAAATTGCTTAAATGAGAGTTAAACTCTCCCTCCCTCTCCCTCACTTTCCTTCCCAATTTTTAAAACAAATATGATATAAGCTCTCCTTCCTTTTCCTTCCCTTCCCTTTCTTTCCGATTCCTTCCATCCAAACATAGTGTAAAAGTATAGAAAGCCATTTCAAAAAAAAAAAAAAAAGGAAATAATATGCCTAAGTTAGACTATTATAAAAAATAAAAAATAAAAGCACATAGCCGAACAAATAGAAGAAATGACATAGCTAGAAATACCACTCTATTCAAACAAAATTACATCAAGACAATTGAATATCGAAGTAATACCCAGATGAACATTCTCTAAGTTAAAAGAATCCAAAAACAGAATCAACAGCAAATAACACACCAATAGAATCCGACAGAACCCCAAATGTCACGCTATTAAAATAAAATTATATAAAAGCCATTCAACATTAAACGCAGCAATCAAATTTCAGAATAGAGAATGAAATCCATCAACAAGTAATACCCAGACGAATATTCTTTAATTTAAAAAAAAAAAAAACAAATAATTAATATTACAAGAACAGAAGCAAGTTATTAAAGAAAACAAAAAAACAAATGAAAATGAAACATAGCAACAATAAATGAATAGATAAACATTCTCGAAATGAAATCAATCGAGAAACACTTGAATTAGAGCAGAAACATAACGGGGTGGGAGAGGGAAGGAGAGAATAGAATGGATCACAAGAGGTAAATAAAAGACTATCAATGAAAACCCAGATTAAAAGATATATATATATATATATCTATATATATGTATATGCACGTGTGTATAAAGTGAGTGAGAGAGGAAAAGAAAGAGGAATACAGTTGGGCCATGAACAGGATCGGAAGCGATGAACTCCTCGACATCAGAATTGGACCAAGAAGGGAGTGGTTCATCTCGTTTGACGAACCGCGAGTAGTTATCAAGGATCGAAAACCTCTCTTTCCAGAACTCTTTATAGCCTTCCCAGTGCCTCCGAAAGAACGACGCTGATGAATCTGCACTTGACGCCATCTTTGCTTCACCGAGGGCTCAGTTCAATCTTAGACTGACCTTCTAAAAGGTCCTATTTCTGCAATACTGAAAGGGTTGGACTTCTCCGTGGTGAATCTTAGTCGAGTATGTTCGACTGACCAATGGAGCCTATCCATGTAAGTATTCAAAAATATTTTTCACCTCATTTAGATTCCATTTATTTTTATTTATTTTTTATGTTGCACTTTTTGGCTATAGCTGACTTTGACATTCTGGACATGAAGAACACTTGAGAAGACGATAAGAGGACCACCGAATTGGCTCTGGCGGTAGCCGCTCCAATGCTTAAGTTAATAAACTGAATTGAAAAGAAAGTAATGTAAGCCAAAGAATGAGCGTAAGGAATAAGGCATACCTCTAGGGTTTAATATATAGATGATGGCTTTTCTAAGTTGATTAGGATTTGGAGCCATGAAAGTAGGGATTTGATCATCCGAGATAGTAGTTTCATGTTGGACATTGTATCAAAATAGAGATAACAATCTGTAGCAGTTTCTTTGTAGAAGACTATTTTCTTATTCCCTGCTCGGCAGATATTAAGGCGATGATGAGTTCTGAATAGCAGAGAGTGCTCTGGAGGTCCGTGATCGGACCTGTAAGCTCCATAAGAATGCAGCTCTGCTCTGTAGGCATGTGCTCAACCTTTTAAGTTCTGTAGGTCTGTTCTGAATGCTCGGCATGTTTTGGATGACCGAGTACTTAATTGACCTGTAGACACACGTGTCATATGGGAATTGGTCTGCCGTTTTGTGGTATATCAATTTTTATTTTAAACTTATTGAATTTCTAGGGTTCATAGTATTAATATCATTATTAAATCTCTCTTTTTCTCCCGAACTTCAATTTTTTAAAATGAACAAGTAACGTGATTGGCCCACTGCACAACTCGATTCCATGTGTTATTTACTTTCCATCTCTTTTACATTTTCTATCATTAATCATTTCTACCAACATGTTTTTAGTAGATATACCCAATGTTTTGTTACATACTCATTGAACATTTTTAATCATAATCATAATCACTTTCTTTGATTAGTAAACTTTACAAATAACTTTTATCTTTACAAACATAATATCTGTCAAAAAAAGTTATTAGGAATAATATTAGGGTGAGTTTAAAAGATGATATCTTTTTCTTAAGCTCCTCCCAACCCTTTCAAAATAAAAAAAATAAAAACTATTCAAAATCGTCCATAACCTATGGAGGTTGTTTTGTTTGATTAAGGAGGGGTCAAGGTTATGTTAACTTGAGTTAGTTGTATCTTATTGTATCTTTATTGGTACAAAATAAAATAAAATTGTCAAGATCCGAAATTCACCCTATGCAAATTAAAGATCAGTAACCGACACTGTCATCCAAACAGGCCGTACAAAATTAAATGAATCACACAAGATAGTAATAAAAAAAAAATTCTTTTATTTATCAAACGCGGAAGCTACATTTAAGTAACTCATCTGATATCCAAATCAATTTTAATAATTATCAATAAGATTATTTTCAAGTACAATTTTCATCATCATTAATCACCATTCAAGTCTAATAACATTTCTAGTGTCACTATCTCACAATATCTAATATTAATATCAACTTTATAGGATATATATTCAAATTAAGACTCGAAACTATACATCGTCAAAGTTTCCCACAAGCATACCACTAGCTCCATTAGTCACCGTCATTGTTTTTCCTTCCATATTGTGTTATCTAAAAAATTGTTATAATTATGGGATGAGCTAACTTAACTCAGTAAGTAAATCATTCACCCTGCCATGGGTCAAACAAAAGTGTATAACAAGAGAATAATCATAGGATTTCAAGCTCAAAGGAATCGGTCATTAGGTCAGAGTAACACAGTTTTATAAGAAATTCAAAAATTTAATAACAATGACTAAGTAAGTCAACAAGTACAAATTTATCAACATTTATTGTTTAGTTGCCCAAATCCTAGGATTCAAATTGAATATAAAGATAAGTCTCAATGGCGTATTTCACATCCAAATGTAACATCATCAAATCAATAAAAGGTATGGAATCAAACATATAGAATTCTGAGTCAAATAGATATACGAATTTGAGTCAAATAGATATACGAATCTGAGTCAAATGGATATACAAATCTGAGTCAAATAGGTATAAGAGTCTAAGTCAAATAATTATATGAATCTAAGTCAAATAGATATAAGAATCTAAATCTAATAAATCAACAATCACAGTGCGAAATCAAACATATAGAATTATAAGTCAAATGGATGTACGAATCTGATTCAAATAAATATTAGAGTTTGAGTCGAATAGATATAAGAATTTGAGTCAAATAGATATAAGAATTTAATACTGATAGATCAAAAATCGTAGTATGGAATCTATAAAGATTTGAAAAATTATGATAAATTTTTCGTTTTGCCGGTAGGACACTATTCATGCATTATTTGTCAATAGGGCACTATACATATATCATTTAGATATAAGTTATGTTTAGAAGCATAATTTGAGTATTCCATAGAAGGTAAATTTTCTTAAAATGTTAAAATACACCTCTTGTGAGAATTTGAGCAAAATTAGAGATAATTTGAAAAACAGACCCAAAAGGGCATCCTGGGTAGCCCGAGTGGACCCAACCACACCCGCTAACAGACGAAAATAAATTTTTTGAAAAAATATCATTTAAAGTAATTTTAAGAACTTTGGTTAAAGCAAAATATATATTTGAGACGTTTTGGGACAGGTTATAGTGTAATGGAGTCTCGTGGCTCATTAAAGGTAAAATGGTCTTTTCACCCCTTGACCCATTTGGTATAACTATGACACTTGAGAGTTAAAATTATCAGAATTGGTCTCAGGAAACTGCTGCAACTCGTGCATGGAGAGAAACCATGAAGAAAACCTAGGTTTTCCAACTTTCTACCTTCCAAAACTCATCTCTAACCTTGGAATCTCTCAAGAGTTTCTTCTAGGAAGTTGTTCCCCACCACAAGGGCTACAATCCTATCGATTGGTTAGGCTTCAACATGAACACAACTCCCAATGGGTTGAGAAAAACCCTTCTATGTATGATATTTTGCTAAATAAAGAATAGAGTCAAGTTTAGTAGTATTTTTATAAGTTGATTATCTGACTTACATGCTTACTTCTTGTTAGAAAACCAATTAGCATATAGTTACTTTGGAAACCTAGGGTTAGTACCTTGTGTACTTATATATTCTTTGATAATTTGGTAAAGTGATGAATATGTAACATGAATATATGTATAATTCATTTCATTATAACTTATATTCATGTAGACAAAGTCTTGTAGTTTGAAATTTATGGTTTGCTCAATGTATTGGTACTTTGTGTACTTGTGTAATCTTTGAGAATTTAGTAAGGTTGTGAACATGTAACATGATTATATGTATAATTGATTGGATCATAGCCTATGTTTATGTAGACAAAGTTTTGTGGTTTGAAAGTTATAATTTGTTTTATGTATGATGCATTATTTAAGGCACACCCCATGGGTTTGATAAAATGCCTTATTGAAATTGCATAGAAAAATCAAGGCATCTTGGCATACTTGAATCTTTGGAAACATCGCGTGTGTTGAGCACTTTGGTGCTATGCATTATAAAGGTGTAAATCCTATGGTGAAAACCCAAAATCTAGCCAATGAACAGTACTCGCGTGTTGACGAGGGTGAACCGTGAAGCGAGGCATGGGTTGGGCATAGAGTTGCATATGTGTGTCATGCATATTGTCATTGCATTGCATTAATGAATTGGAATGTTTATAGCTCATAAATGTTCACTTTGTACATACGACGTCTTATCTTTATTCTTTATATTAGCATTATGTCATTTAAGCCATCGTATTTACCCTATATTGGATTACATATTACAGATGAGGCTCCCGGTACTTGAGACTTAAAGAAGTCTAGAAGCATGGAGGAGGAAAGTGGATTTTGATGTATATGTGGCCTAAAGGCTATATTTTGTATGTAGGGGCATAAGCCTCATGAAATTTATTTCTTGTTTAAAGTTTAGACCTTGTGTAAGTTATAAACTAAATTTTATGTTGGATTATATGTAATTATGTATTGAATGTAAATGAGGAGCATGGAGCTCCATGTGGTTACTCGTTTTTGAAATATGCTTGTGAATATTATAAATATAAAATTATACAAACAATTATTGTATTAGGTGTTGTTATGGGTGTTGAGGAGGATGAGGAGGAGAAATGAGATGAGGAAAATGGTTAATGAATAAAGGAAACTATGGTAGAATTTTTCAAAAATGGTAATTAGATTGAGTGGAGTGGGAGAGTATGCCTAGATTTTTAAGTAGGGGATTAAATGACTTAAGAAGAAAGAAGAAAAGTAAAGAAATGAAACATAGGGGTGATTAGCCCGAAAATCACTTAAGGTCAAAAAAATAAGGAAAAAATGGTAAAATGGTCATTTCACATGTTATAGGGTTCCACATCAAGTTTGGTAATGAAATAAATTGAAATGGGTATAAAAATGTCAAAACCAAGATTTTTGGACAATGGTTGAAATTTTAGTACTGTAGCATTTTAGCTACTGGAATACTAAAGCAATGAATAATGAACCAGCCAGCCCAATCAACCCCAATGCCCACACGCTGCACGCCTGCTTGCACTGCGTGCTTGCCTGCTCGCGCGCCTGCGCCCCTTGCACTCCCCCTCTCGGCGCGTTACTGCTACAGCCCTATGCCTATGCATGCATGGGCAGGCTATAACTTGCCTTCCAAGGCCATATACCCCTATGCTGGACACCACCTTTTGGGGCCCATTTTAGGCCACTTTTGACTATTATGCCAAGCCATGTTGGGTACCTTATTGGGACACATTTTAGTCATTATTTAAGTCCATGTTGGCCACTTCCTTAGACCACTTTAGGTAAGATTTTTGAACCTATTCTTGGTCTATGCCTTAGGGCATTTGGGGCCTATTTAAGCCATTGTTTCAAGGCATATTAGAGACATTTTATGGCTATCTTGGAAGCCATACTTGAACATGACTTAGATTATTTTTGACCATTGATTAGGGGAGGTATTTGATTGGTATTTGAAGCCCTTCTTGGGTGAGTCTAGTTAGAAAATTTTCATTCTTAATTTTGGGGAAACATGAGGAAATTAATATGTAATCAACTAAATTCATTTAATTGTCTTTTATTAATTTTTTTTAGTTCATTTTCATTCACTCTCCGGGTTTTAGAAATTTGGGGCATGACAGAATCAAACATGTAAAATTCTAACTCAAATGGATATACGAATCTGAGTCAAATAGCTATGAGAGTCTGAGTCAAATAGATATAAGAATCTGAGTCTAATAGATCAACAATTATAATGCAAAATCAAACATATAAAATTCTGAGTCAAATGGGTATACAAATATGAGTCAAATAGATCGATATAAAACATTTAGCTACCAAAGTCAAAGGGACTTAAATCGAATATAAAGATAAGCCTCAATGACATATTTCACATCCAAAGGCAAAATCATCAAATCAACAAATGATGTAGAATCAAACATATACAAATTGAGTTAAATAGATGTTATCAACAAATAGGGCCCAGTTACCCCCAAACAACACTCATTTCTGGGTTTTCCTGAATGACACCAAAGGCTCCTATTAAATCGTGTCCTTATCATGATTACATGTTGGATACCATACCCATACATCGACCTGCAGGTCATCAACAGCTAAAGAGTTAAGTTGGACGTTGTGACAAACACAACCCCGGGTACTCACAAATAATGTTATCATCAAATGGATTCCACAAGGTATGTACATATACATAGATTACAAATGTCCACAACAAAAGGGATCACAATGATCACAAAGACAAGATATAGTCAAAGAGTCAAAGGACTCATGGATATTCACAATCAATAGAATATTGACAGATCACAAATTGCACAATATGGAAATCACAGTGAACAATAGGTTGTGGACTCAAAGCAATTATTGATGCACAATTTCAAGAAACAATGATTGGTAGTTATCTAAGTATGCCACATTGGTAGAGCAAAAATCCACATATCAGAGTTCAGGTTTACTTACTTTGGGTCATTAGCATTATATTCCCATACTGGTACCATAGTAGCTGTCACGAGATGTTTTTTAAAGAACAGAAAACCAAGGTTTAGCCCATAATGGCATTGCCTTACAACCATCCACTCAAAACACACACTTAAGGCACACAAAATTACAAGGAAAAACTCCCAAGACCTTTTATTCACAAATTCTTTCTGAATACAAAGGACCTCCGAGCCACTAAGGCTTACAAGGCACACTAAGCACTCTGTACACAAACTCACAAGTTCTCTTTTGCTTACTCACTCTATTTTTTGTCTTTTCTGCCTAACAATGGCATACAAACACTCATATATATAAGCACATTACATACAACAGTTGCATTTAGCAATGCCCTAGACACTACCGTCTGTCCCAGGCAGTTATGCTGCCACATTGATGCTACCACATGTGCCCAGTAGTTACAGAAGCCCTCTGATCTACTGCCACTTGTGCATGGCAGTTGGGTAGTTCTACTACACTGCTCCAGACCATGCCACTTGTCCATGTAGTTAAACTTGGAGGTTGTCCTAGCCAAGACAGCTCTAACCGTCACCCCAATATCTGAACTTCCACATAGCCATGTTTGTCTTAGCCAACCTTTGTCCAAGCCAAACCCCTAAATCAATTTTGGTGCACATGGACTAGACCACTAGTGCCTAAAGCTTGAGCCATGCCTTGGCCAACTCTGCCTAACTGAACCACTTGCACACTAGGTTGCACCCATGCCATGCCCAAGCAACATTGTTCCATGGTGCCCATGAACTACGCCAAACCATGACCACTCATGCCTTGGTCTTCATACGATTGGCATGCTAGGCTAAGCCTATGCCATGCCTTTGAGTCATGCCCAAGTTAGAACATCGTTTGCCGCCATCCTCGGTGATGGTAGAAGGTAGAGCCACCTCATGTCCACATCACATGCCTTTGCTCTATCCAACAGCCTTGCCCTAAAGGTGTCAAGGCCCTTTATGTTCACATGGCTTGCCTGCTCATAGCACCCAACTCAGGGGAGTGTCGCCCCTATATATGTCAAAGTGACTTTTGCCCGGCTGACAAAAGTAGACATGATCCTTGCATAGCCATATGACCCACCTCTTGTCTGTTGCACGCACCAACTACCTTGGCTAAGGTTGCCTAAGGCATGCATCCAACTTGTCAAAATGTTCAAGTCCACCAACTCTTAGCAATTCTCAAGCAAACTAAGGCATGGCATGCCTCCCCATGCCTATGCCACCCACTTAGCCGAATTTTTTTCCCATTCCCATGCCGCTAAGTCTAGTAAATTAGGGTCTAGAAATATCTATCTTATAGCCTTGTTTCATTTTTTCATCATTTGGTGATCCTATAATCATAGATAAAAAAAATACATTGTATGTTAAATCGGCATGCATTCTAATTTAGGTACCTCAATTTAGTGTTTAAAGTCCTTTTAAACTTAGTCTAGTTGATTAAGAGACCCTCAAATCTCCAATTTAGGATTCCTGATACTTTATAGCTTATTTGGTTCTTTAGGGGTATAATGGTAATTTATACTTTTAATGTCCCATATTTTTTTGTACACGATTTACGTATTCAAACTTTATTTTTGAGTACAAACAATCCTTAAAACATTTACATAGACCTTTTAATTTCATCTATACTCTTCTGGTAGCTTCATTAAGTCTTAAGGACATATTCATCATTTTTTAATTTGTTATCGGATCTTATATTTCTCAAAATGACGTCACTGTCGGTTCAAAATATTGAAGATAATTAGTTTAAGATTTTTTGAATTTTAAGTTACATATATGTGACTTATATTAAGCTTATGGATATTTTCATAATTTTACATTTTCACGTGTCCCATTTTTTGGTAACTTGTTTGCTAAAATGGACTTTACCGTTGTCACGACCCACACCCCCATGTAGGATGGAGTTATGGTCTATGACCGGCCACCGAGGGCTTAAACAGAATCGAATGGGCTACATAATGGATAGTTTATTAATATAGTGGAAGCGTAACATTTTTAACATGTCAAGTTCACATCAAAACTCATACCAACCACATTCGATTAGAGTACATATAAGTTTAATATCAAACTCACACTTGCAAAATTTATTACAAGTCATTTACATCTACCACTGGCCAACACACAAAATGGTCATTGTATATATACAAAAGCCTACATAGGCTCAAAAGAGATATTTGCAAGTCTTGTTATACAATTTTTCAAACTTTTCTTCCTTAAG
Source organism: Nyssa sinensis (assembly GCA_008638375.1). Lineage (NCBI taxonomy): Eukaryota > Viridiplantae > Streptophyta > Magnoliopsida > Cornales > Nyssaceae > Nyssa > Nyssa sinensis. Next base: position 46,944,791 of record CM018031.1, read on the forward strand.
TTCCCTTCCCATCTTAAGCTTCATTACCTGAAAAATTGGTTGGGAAATAGGGTGAGCTAACAAAACTCAATGAATAAAACCAATGTCCTGTCATAGGTTTTTATAACAAAATAAACTTTAAATAAAATCATGGATATCAAGCATTACTGAAAAGATTCAAATGCATTTTTAGAAATGGAATTGCTATTTAAACATTTGAATAGCAATAAGTATCCTAATAGAGCTCATAACATATATCAAATATTATTTAGCATGCCCATTACAACAATCGGAACAAAAGAATCCGCGTCGACTTAGATTCTGAATGGAATGTCACATATAATGACAGTCACTTATAGTGACACTGAAGAGATCTCTGGCCTACTTACGAGCCTACCGGCTCTTGGTCCCCCGATAATGACATAATAAAAGAGGCCCATGTAATGGCATCTACAAAAACACATTCTAAATCATGTGATTATCCATGGATTTACAAATCTATTTATCAAAATACTTATAAAATGTACTTCAATTTCATCAATAGAGAATATAGCATAGTGCTTTGCTTGTTAAAACATATAATAACATGTTTAATAATATCGCATTCAATTCACCATTTTAGGGAATTGGATTACTCATCTTGTGCTATTAAAGCAATCTTTGATTCTCTTTCTCTCCTAAGGAACCTTACATACATATATTTCATATTAGAACCATATTTGAGTGCAATGTAACATTATTTAGTTATGCTTGTCCCATTATAGTTCAAACAACACAATCTAGGATTATGATAAAATTCCTCACATTCTAATTCCATTAAAATGTCCTTTGACCCTTATTGGAATTCATTTACATCAAATATAAGGTTTTTAAATAATTGGGACAGCAGCTGCACCATCCCCATTTATTCTACTTATAAGCTTCATTTTTAACTTCTAAGTGTTGGTTGTTTCAGATAAATTATTTAACTTTAATTAAGGTGTTTTCCTTTAATTTCTAGCAGCATTTTTCCTTACCATTTCTCACATTTAAAGTTCCTTGATAATCTAATCATGGTAATTATAACCTAAGTAGTGCTAGGATTATTTTAATACCATTAATCATTAGCCAATTAGTTTAATCAACACTCATTAATCATGATGCATCCTTCTACATTATATGTGTTACTCTTGTATCCACGTAATTACTATTCCATGCAAAACTTGTCAGGACTTCAAGATTAGTTTAGAATTTCATTTAATTCTTAATTGAATTTGAGTTCTTAGTCATTTTTAAATGTTTCTTTTTTCTGATTAAATCAAAGAATAAGATATTAGGACTATAATTCATACTTTGATTGTTCAAGAATTCAACCTCTAGGCTAGTCCTCCTTAAGCTTCTTTCTTCTCTTTCTTGTTCTCTTGTTCTCTCTACTTTTTCCCTTACTCTTATTATTCTGTCCAGCACAATGTAAAGAGCTTCTTGATTGTCTCTACAATTTACTTTGTAAGGCATAATAGATACAAACATGTATCTATATGTGGGCTAGGTGTCACCTTGTGAACTCTCACATATTTGAAATGTCTTGCTCTTATTAGCTCTATATTTCATCTCTTTTACTAATATGATTTTTTGTCCATTTTATGTATTTATATATATAGACAAATCTTTATCCAAGCTCCTCAAGAATAGTCAACAATGGTAGGCTAGATATTCCAAATTGTTGGTCCTTTGCCCATGTGAACAATTGTCTTTCTTACCTTTCTCTAATTAAAATTAAGTTGGATAATTATAAGGTTTAGGTTATAACCTAAGATTATTATAAGTCTATCTCACTTAAACACCATAATTAACCTAATCAAGATTAACTTAATTCACTAATCATGTATCAAGGTTATTAATTAAACACAATTAGTTTAGATATAATAATTTTTGAGAACCTTAGAACATAATTAGTTTAGATATAACAATTTTTAATTAGTTAAGTATGCTTTAATTATGCTTAACCTTAGAACATAAATTAACCTAATTAATTATGTTTTAGCTCAAGAATTATTTAAAAAGCCTATTAGAAATATCATTTTGTTCCAAATTTCTCTTACTGAGATTTTAATTATTGCCTCACTATCCATACTAATAAGCTCATCATTTTGAATCACACAATCATGCTTAAGGCATACTCTAATACACACTTTATCATTACTTGAAGTGGGTTCACATATAGCAATAAAATATAATAAAAGTAATAAGATGTAGGATATTACAACCGTTGAGTTCGAAATGTCAAAAAAAGCCAGAATATGTTATCTCTGACATTTAACTAACTTTTGGATCACTAAGGGCATAATGGTAATTTTGATATTTCACGTGTCTATATTTTTGGGACTTCGTTTCATAAAATGGATCCCATCATTAGGTCCAAAATGCCCAAAAATGTCAAGATAGGAATTTTCATAGTCATCGGGGTTCAATTGATCGCTTAATTAATCAATGAGACATAATTAGAATTAACTCAGTTTGTTCATTCATATTTTTGGGATCTAATTTCATAAATCGGACTCTTCCATTGAGGCTGGAATGCCCAAAAACATTGGATTTGATTCTTTTTTCATTTTAATTAGCCTTCGTTTGACCTATTTTTGGCTTAAAGGCATTTTGATAATTTCTCATAATTAAAAATGATTTATAATTATTTTATGGGTCATTCCATAATTAACAGAAACATTTGGGGGTCAAACTAAAATTTTAAGAAACTTTAAAACCCTAAACCGTCCGGTCTAGTCCTTTTCTAATTGAACCAAATCAATTCGGTTAGGAATCGATCGGTTTAACCAATTCTCTGTAAGAACCCAAAAAATCATTAAAGGATAATTCAATAAATTGGCAGCATTGACTAAGGAAAAACTGAAGGTAAATCAAAAATGAGTCAGATAAATTATGAAATGAGTTAATAAGTCATCAGTATGACACAATGAGTCCAAAAATAAATTTTGATAATTTATTTGGTACTGGTGTGAGTCACAACGCTACATAGTTATTTACAAGATGAAGATAAATACGAAAATCCAAATGGAGAAATTTGGGAAAATGGATTACATATTTGGAATTAGAGCATTGAAATTAGTGAGTGTACCAGTTTTAGTGCTATTCTGAGACAATTTCAATTCAGGTTAGTGTGGATGCATAGTTGGCCAACTAGTCACGTGGCACCTCGAGAAGCGTGAGAAGCTTCTCTAAGAAGCTAATGAAAGCTTATAGAAAAAGGACACATGTCAAGATTTGGTGGTGGAAGGAATGATAGTATGTGTGCAAATGCATGGTAAGGGAACCAAAAGTTATAGATGGGACTTGGAAGGGACAAGGCTTTCCCCTTTCTCTCTCTCTCTCTCTCTCTCTCTCTCTCCTCCTTGCATCAGAAACAAGGAAACCCCCCCTCATTTCAAAATATGTTATCTCTCTCTTTATTTCTCTCTCTCTCTCTCTCTCTAACCGAGAGTGTGTGTGTGTACATATTAGTGTATGTGTATTCAGGGAAAGAGAAGAGAAAAACTATGGGAGTGATTATGAGTGTGTGAGAGTGGTATGTGTATATGTGAGTGTGTGTGTGTGTTTATGTATGTGTGCAATACATAGTGTATGAAACCGTGTGTGTAACACACACAATGATTAACCAAGAACAAAGAAGAAAAGAAAACAAAACAACAAAGAGAAATAAGGGAAAAGGCTGGATGGTGAAACATGATGGACGACGGCTATGGGAGCCTCAGCATTAAGCCTTCTCTCTTTATGAATTTTCTCTCTCTAGAACAACCATGGCGGCATGCTTGGAGGTAGGGTTTTTAGGTATTTCAAGCATGGTTTTGGTTATTGAAGTTGTGAACACATGCTTATATTTGTGTGTTTTCAATATATATATACATATATATATGTTGTGTATGTATATATCGTGGATTAAGAAAAAGGCCGATCTAGGTCTTCTTATAAAACGTGGATAATAGAAATCTAGGTCATGGTTAGGAGTGGTTAGAGTCTTAGGAAGTAAGAGTGAAGGAAAGAGAATGAAAATAATGGTCAGAAATGGTAGGATCAACGAGTTTTAGAAATCGTCGAAAAAATCGGGGTCCTGAAATTTTGGTTTGATTGGACGACTATTAATACGTAAAAACTGTCCTAGGATATGTAAAATGATAATATATGAAGCTTAGAAAGAAAAAAGAGTGAAAACAGTGCAAGAAAAAAAGTAAGGTTTTTGGTTTTCTAGCATGGTTTGCTGAAGAAAGTGACCGGAGCCTCATCAGCGGCGGTTAACTCCGACGGGTTGACCTAGTCAACGGTCAAACGGATCAGGTCAGATGTCAATGGGTCTAGTCAACTGGCATTCAGGTTGGGTTCTGGGCTGACCCATTTGGCGGTTGGGCTTAAGGGTTGTTTGGCTGCTGGTTCGTGAATCAGGGTGTTTAGGCACAATGTTGTGTAATCTGTCATTTGGGGCTGGTGAATTGGAATAGGGATAGCCCTATTCTAGAAATTGGAATTAGAATTGAAATTTTCCTGTTTGGTAACAAGGATTAGAAATTGAATTTAGGAAAATTATAAAGGGGCTAAATTGATTTAATTAATTTCAAATTGGTGAACAATTTATAAGAAACTATGAAAAATCCCACCTATTAATAAAATTAAAATTTAAGCCAATTAAAATGAAAGATGAGTCATTCTTAAGTTTTTTGAGCATTCCGGACTCAATGACAGAGTCGGTTTCGATATTTGGGGACCCAGGGTAGTCCCACATGAATATGATAATTTATGAAAATATTTTTAATAATAGTTTAAGGAACTTAAAGGCTAATTAAAATTCAGATGAGGCTATTCCAAAGTGATTGGATGCCCAAAACTCAAAGATATGATTAAATTGAACAAATTGGGGCTCGATAATGGTCCCACATAAAGTAAAAAAATAACAATTATAACCCTAGACTTATGTTAAGCAATTGAAAGCCAAATTAAGATCCGAAAGAGGCATTTCCATTGTTTTTAGAGACCAGCGACTCAAATATGATATCAGAATAATGAAATGGTGATTCGAGATAGTCCCACATGAATGTGTGAAATTACCAAAATGCCACTATGTATGAAGCAGATATATATAAGGATTAATAAAATGTAAGAAAGACATCTTTAGGATTTTTGGACTTTTTGGATTTGATTCCAAGGTTGGTGTTGAAAGACGGCATCTCGGTAGATGCGCAACTTATTTGGTAAATTACAAAAATGTCCTTATGGGCTTAAAAGATAGTCAAATGACTTAGAGACAATACGATAGGGCTTTTTTAGGGTTTTTGATACCCGAAAACACGTTTTTGATATCCGTTTGGAGAAACGGGTACCCGAAATGTAGGCTAAAGAGTAATTGGGCATAGGGAACCGTAAGACTTGACACGATACCTTAGTACTATTGGCCAAAGTGGTCTTGGGAATAGAACAGGATATATATAAAATAATTGACAAACATTATAAAAGACACGAGTAATGTTTTCTTGTAGTGGAATTACCAAACTAAACTACTAATTACCAAACTAAACTACTAGTATAGTAGAAAAGTAAGGGTCGAACCAACAGAGACTGTTAATTGTTTAAAAACCCAAAGTTGAGATTAACTTTAATTCAAATTCACAAAGAGTGATTGTTTGTTGATTCTTTCCTAAAATTAAATGAAAACGATACTTAAAGCAAATATTTAACTGAATTAATGAGGAATCAAATTAAAAGAGGATTTCTAGGGTGTTGAATCCACCACTAATCTTGTAACTAGCTTCAATTGTATTAATTCTTGGGCCATTAAATTTGGATGTAAAAGATGTATTTTGGCTACAAGCCTCAATACAATCATCAAGAAAATCACGCACCAAAACCCTAAGCACGAATCATCTTTGGTCAACACAAATTGTCTACGCTAATTCTAATGTCATAGTCACAATTTGTTTTTCCTGAGTTATGACTCGTCCTACGGTTTTGATGTATGTACACATATTACTATTGTATAACCACATAAACAAAATCACAGAAATTGATTATGTGAAACTGAATAATACGATCAATGCTTTAATAAAATCTCAATGTTATACAATCAACATCCAAGACTAATTAACCCAAAAATAAAATACAAAAAAAAGCAATATTACTTGACTAGGGTTTCATCTAAACCCTAGGACTGAGAGAACTTAGCCCATGATAGTGGAAGAGGAGACCACCATAGCCATGGAGTTCTTCATCTTCTTCTTTAGAGTCGTCTCCTTCCTTCTTCTCTTCCTCTCGATCTCTCTAAATGGCCTCCTTCTTTTCCAAAACCCTAGTTCACAATAATATCCCCCTTTTTCCAAAATTACCCCCACCACATAATAATTCAGAAAAATACAATAAATCCCGTAATTAGACATTAGGGGCCCAAAAAGGGAGGCTAAAATGCTCCAAAATAGGGTCTGTAGTGCTAAAATGGGCCCTAGTCCACCTACATATAGACCAAGCCTCTCTTCTAACCCAAAATCACTTGTTTTCCACTTCTTTTAGCACTTCAAAGCCCAATATTTTCCTTTTGCTCCAAATCCACCATTAAATCATCAACTTTGACGAGCTTTCTCTGCAAAAAGATAAAATAAGAATTAACTAGCAAATGCATATAGATTGGAGAAATTAAAATAATAAAAGTGTAAGAATATCTAGGGTTAACAAAATAAATATGCACTTTTTAACCAGTTATCAGTCCTGGGAATAGAACAGGATATATATAAGATAATTGACAAACATTATAAAAGACACGAGTAATGCTTTCTTGTAGTGGAATGAGGATTAGGACTAGGAAAATGTCTTGATGTGTATACTTGCTATGTTGTTCACACGATAAGTTTATCTATATTATTTGATACCTTTCCATTACATTATCAGTGTGATGTGATTGTTATATTGAATGTTAGGATGTTGGATATTTGCATGATGGTAGTAGATACATGTGATTGCCATGTTGATGTTTATCATGATTTATGTTTCTGTTACAGATATATAAATGATTGTTGTTAATCCTGTATCTATACGTTAAATCATATATCCTCTCTTATGGTTGTTAGTATTGTTGTGGATATGAATAATGCTGATATGTATATTGTTGGCTATACTTGATCAGTGTGAGACTTGAGAGGATATTGATGTCAATAAGCATCGTTTGTAGTGTGGATTGAGATATTGGAATTGTGGAAAAGAACACATATGAGAAAAGGACTTGGGATAAAAATTAGTCACGTCTTTTGTGTGATATTGAGTATGGTGATATTGCGCTTTACCTTATTTATGATAGGGATGTGTCTCCCATCGGATTGCGAGCCATAAACCCGTATGGGTGGTCATTTGTCTCCACCGGGTTAGTAGCCCATAAAACCCTCAAGCTTACTAGTAGCCAAATTAGGTGGATACTCATGGGATAGAGATTATTGAGAGAATGAACTGAGATGAATAAGGTTTTATCCCCTTGCTATAGGTGGAATTACTTGAGATTATTTCCCTTGACTCATATGTGATATTTTATTATGATTATTGATGGATTGTATACCGATAATTTATGATACGGTGACATTCGTGAATGGTTGCTTAGTTGTGAATGCATACATTGTTCTTATGGCTTTGAATAGGGAATGGAGCTGCTTTGTGGGTTTGATAAGCTTACACTTACATCTTATGATTGGTTATGTATTTATATACATTGTTCTTATGGCATTAAAATATGAAATGGAGGTGTTTCATGAGATTATATGTTTATAATTATGTCATGTGTCCAACCCTCCATATGCCAACTACCTAGTTGTTATTGTCAAATCACATGTAGTGATGCGATACCCTTTGATACTTATGTTTATGTCTGTGTTTGGGATATGATGATGTAGCGTGCTTGTGATGCATATCGGACTATAGGGAGTGTCCTCTTCAGATTTGCATTAGGTTTTGGCATACTGCTTGCTTGTGTGTTTTGGAAAACCCACTTGAGCATTATGGCTCACCCCTACTATTCATGGGAATGGTAGGTATTGACTTGATAGAAGATAACTCCAGAAGCAGTACAGGATAGACTGAAGTCATCATAAGTATTTAATCTCATTCATGTATTTATTCACTTATGTTTATTAAGGTTGTTTGTACCCTTCAAATAGTTGTATATGTGTACATAAAGACTGTTAAAGTCAGATCTAAACATACCTTGTTGAATACAGTTGATGGACTTTTCATATTGTTACATTGTAATAGTAATCATTTTCATTCAATCTTGTTACAGGACTTGAACAAGCCTAATTAAGGAATCGAACCGAAACTATTAATGGAAATCAATTCAAAAAAAAAAAAAACCTGTATTTTGTGTACTTGACTAGGATGGTTAGTCCTATTACCGACCTTATCAGGGTTTAATGACCCCTTAGTCTGACCCTACGGGTTAAGGGCAGACATTTCTTGCGTCATGCTAACGCCAACACCATTAAATCAAAACGTTACCGTTTCATTTAAGCTAGACCCGTTTAGTTTTTTGGTCGAGACTCAACCTGAGACCTGACTTGACCTGTTGACTGACCTGGTCATAAGTTGACTTGGTCAACAAAATTATTACCAGTGCCGATCGTCAACGAATGTTTTTCGACAACAAATCTAACAGGGTTCAAACCATTTTTCGATGAGGATTCCATATTCAATTTCAAAATTTGTTTTTACTTAAGATTGGTCGTCAAAATATACAGTTATAGGTGCTTCTCCGGCGAAGCCTAGTTTTCCGGTGACTTTTTTTTTCCTTATTTTGACACGTTTCAATTATTTTTTCACCTCATTTTTTCTCTATTTAATTTCTGGAACCTCAGGGAATCAATCCCCATTCATAAAACTGAAAAACAAACTATAAAACTCTCATTCCAAAATTATCTTACTCCAACTATAACCTCGATTTTCTCTCCGGTTCCTTTGCGATTTTCATTGATTCAACTTGAAATCTTCAGGTTTTTAAACGATCTTTCAGAACCTAGGCTTAAATGGAGCTTTAGTTTGGGTTTCCATGTGACCCAAATTTTCATGTTCGACTATTGTTAGTTTTCTCAGGACCCCTCGATTTTCTTTGGTTTTCTTTCCATTTCTTTGCATGCATTTATAATAAAATCATTAAAATAGAAGACTCAGATTGAAGATAGGGATTTCTTACCTGTTTTGAGCTTTTCACTATTTTCTTTCTCTACCTTCATTTTTCTCTCTCTTCGGTTCCCTTCTCCCTCTACTAGTTCCTTCTTCTTCCTCTGGTCTGAGGAGCTCAACTTTCGCTCTCCATTTTCCTTCCTTCAAACAGCTTGCATAGAAGTGAACCAAGCTTTCATATCTTTTTCTCTCTTTCTCTCTCTACATTCTCTATGTCTCACTCTCACTCTAGTCGAACCACCTCTCCCTTTCTCTACATTTCGATTGGTGTGGTCTATGGAATGTATCATACACTTTGCAGAACTTTTGTGTATATATGTATAAGTGTTTTGCTACATGGATTTTTATTGGGTGAGGGCTTAGTCCAATAAGGTATTGACACCCATCTTTGACTACATGAAAGGTTGACACCTCATTTTTGCATGCAAGTCTCATACATGTATCTTATTGGATATATTCATTTTGAGCTGACATTATAGCACAAAGTGTTGACAACCTAGTTGGTAAAGTTTTGGCATTCTTTACCTTGGTCTTGAGTTCCAGACTTTGTAGGATCTTTTTAACGCTCTTTTCTCTCATTTTCTTTTACACATGCATCGTATTGCATTTTAGAGTATTTTATTAATTCCCAAACTTTGCATTTTAAATCTCACAAAGTATGTTATAATTTTTGCAATGCTTTTTGATTAAGCATACTTTATTCACGTATCACTAGTCTTGCCTTAGTGCATTTCATGCACTAATCCTTCAAAGTTATTCATGTGTAAATCCTCAATTAACACCAATACAAATTTGTTATCAAGTTCTGACCGTTGTCATTAAATCACTTTTTTAAAATTGATTGTCTCCAATTCATAACTAATTGCTCTCATTTATACATGTCTCCATATTCATCGACTGTTAGTCTCAAGTAGAATCGTCCATGATTATTAAGAGAATTCTCTTATTATAATCGTCATTATCCTTAATATCTCTACTTAATTAGGTCAAGATGTTACAAAAATAATTTCACATTTACACTAGGAGTGGTTGTAGGACCAGATAGTTCACATTAATTTTGTGTTTTTGCTTTTAGGAATATTTATTTTTTATTTTTAATCTCTTTAATTTTTGGGATACCTCTATATGTAGAGTATAGATGTAATAAAATAATTTAGCTTGATTTTAATGAATCATTATTTTCATAACAGATTCACTCTAGACACAATCTCTTATCTATACTTTCTCTTCCATTTCTCTTATTTTTACATCATTCTCCCTTATCCTACATCACATATGTCATTACGGAATCATAATTTTGTGTCGGATGATATTGAGCTGAATAAGGTTAGAAAATTAAGGTACTTCAGATGAAATATACCACATAAATGGAGTGCAACTGCCACATCATAGAAACATATAGGGTATTCACTAGAACTTTGATATTGGTTGTTTTGGGCTAAAGGAAAAAAATAAAGAGAAATTTCAATTAAGAAGAAAGATAGTGAAAAGAGAAAATCACTTTCTAGGGGAAAATAGTGTTTTTTGAATGTTGTATAATAGGTGCGGAAAAAAATATTCGTAAACACCACGTTCAAATTCCAAGGTTTTAGTTTAGACACCTATGCATCCAATGGTCAGAATTTGAAAGCTTGCAAGATTAGATTGTAAACATCTGAAAAATCAGAGTAAATTTTTCATTTTTCCTGTAAAACACTATTCATGCATTATTTGCTAGTAGTGCACTCTACATATATTATTTTGGCATAAGTTATGTTTATAAGCATAATGTTAATATTCCATAGAAGGAAAATATGCTTAGAATGTTAAAATACACCTCTTGTGAGAATTTAAGCACAACCGGAGATAGTGTGAAAAATAGGCCCAAAAGGCCAGCCCGGGTGGGCCCGGCTGCGCTCGCCAACAGGCGAAAACTTTTTTTTTCAAAAAATATCATTTAAAATACTTTTAAGAATTTTGGTTAAAGCAGAATATCGATTTGAGCGTTTCGAGATAGGTTGTAGTGTAATAGGGTCTCATGACTCATTAGGGGCAAAAGGGTCTTTTCACCCATTGACCCTTTTAGTATAAATAGACCACTTAAGAGCTAAAAATATCACAACTTGGCTGAAGAAAGTGCAGATTCTCAAGTTTGGGGAGAGGCCATGAAGAAAACCTAGGTTTTTCAACTTTCTAGCTTCCAAAACACATCTCTAACATTGAAATCTGTCAAGGCTTCCTTCTAAGAAGTTGTTCCCCACTACAAGAGCGACAATGCTATCAATTGCTTCGGCTTTGAAGTGAGAAAAACTACCTAAGGTTGAGAAAAATCCTTCTAGGTATGATATTTTTCTAAATAAAGACTAGAGTTAAGTTCATTGGTATTTTTATAAGTTGGTTGTATCACTTACATGCTTACTTGATGTTAGAAAATCACCTAGCATATAGTTTCTTTGAAAACCTAGGGTTAGTACTTTGTGTACTTGTGTATTCTTTGAGAATTTGGTAAATTTATGAACATGTAACATGAATATATGTATAATTGATTATATTATAGCTTATGTTCATGTAGAAAAAGTCTTGTAGTTTGAAAGTTATGGCTTACTTAATGTATGATACATGATTTAAACCACACCCTATGTGTTTAATAAAATGCCTCATAGAAATTGCATAGTAAATTAAGGTATATTGGCGTACTGTGAATCTTTGGAAACATGGAGTGTGTTGAGCACTTTGGTGCTATGCATTATGAGGGTATGGATCTTGTAGTGAAAAATCTAAAATGTGGCCAAAATGAGTGGTACTTGCATGCCAATGGGAGATGACCGTGAAGCGAGACATGTGTTGGACATAAAGTTACTTGTGTGTCATGCAGATTACCATTACATTGCATTAGTGAATTGGAGGGTTTATAGCTCACAAATATTCACTTTGTACATGCCACAACTTACCTTTATTCTTTGTTTAGCATTATGTCATACAAGTAGTCGCACTTACCTTATATGGGATTATATTTGTGAGATGAGACTCTCGGCACATGAGACTTGATGAAGTCTTGGAGTATGGAGGGAAAAATGAACTTTAAAGTGTATTTGGCCTAAGGGCTATATTTTGTATATAGGGGCATATGCCCCATGAAGTTTATTTCACGTTTAAATTTTAGACTTTGTGTAAGTTATAAACTTGATTTTATGTTGCATTGTTTGGAATTGTGTATTGAATATAAATAAGAAGCATGGAAAACTTTATTTTTGAAATATGATTGTGGATATTGGAAATATAGAATTGTGCAAATAAATGTTCTATTAGGTGTTATTGTTAGTGTTGAGGAGAATGAGGAATGGGATGAGGGAAAAGGTCAATAAATAAAGGAGACTATGGTGAAAAATTTCAAGAATAGCAACTAGGTTGAGTGGAGTGGGAGAGCATGCCTAGATTTGCTAAGTAAGGAATCAAATGAATTAAGAGGAAAAAGAAAGGTAAAGAAATGAAAATAGGGGAAAATAGGCTCCACTTGGGACAAATTGGTCAAAAATTACTTAAGGTCAAAAAATAAGGAAAAAAGGGTAAAATGGTCATTTTATATGTTATAGGGTCCCACACCAAGTTTGGTGATGAAATAAATTGAAATGGGTAAAAAAAATGTCAAAATCAAGATTTTTGGCCAAGGTTAGAAATTTTGGTAATGTAACAAAATGGCTACTAGAATTACTATAGCATGAAGGGTAGAAGGCCAACAGACCAGCAAGCAGGCAGCCTAGCCGCGTGCCAACTGCATGCCGCATGCCTCCTGTACGCACGCGCCCACCTGTGCCATACGCCTACACGTGCCTAGTCACTCTTCCTTGATCACCCGCGTGCCTCTACGCTTGCCCGTGCGCACTTGCAGCTTGGCCAGCTGCCATGCCATGTCAGCCTTGCCATACCATGCCCAGCTGCCTTGCCACTTGCTGCCATGTCTTGCCTCACCCTTCACAGCCCTAGTTTGGCCTCATGCAAGACCATGTTGGTAACTGTCTTTGACTCGATTTTGAGGGCTAAATGGGCATGCCTTCCAAGGCTATTCACTCCCATGTTAGACACCACCTTTTGGAGCCCCTTTTGGCCATTATAATAAGTCATGTTGGGCACCTTGTTGGAACACATTTTAGTCATTATTCAAGGCCATGTTTGGCCACCTCCTTAGACCACTTTAAGTAGGCTTTTTAACCTATCCTTGGTCTATGCCTTAGGGCATTTTTAGCCTACTTTAGCCATCCATTTGAGCCACCTTGGGCAAACTTTTTTGGCTAGTTTTTACCCATGTCTTAGGCTATTTTTGGTGAACCTTCTAAGTTATTTTTGAACAATATTTGGGCCATTTTGGGCTATTGTTTCAAGGCTCATTAGAGACATTTTTTGGACTATCTTGGAGGTCAGGCTTGGACATGACTTAGACTATTTTTGACCATTGGTTAGGGAGGTATTTGACTAGTATTTGAAACTCATCTTGGGTGAGTCTAGTTAGCATTTTTCATTCTAAATTTTGAAAAACATGAAAAAATTAATATGTAATCAATTAAATCCATTCAATTTTATTTTATTAATTCTTTTTAGGTCATTTTCAATTGTTCCTCGGGTTTTGGAAATTTGGGGCGTGACATAGATATTTTTTTGGGTACAAATCAATTTGAAATTGGATTTGCATCTCTTGATCATGAACCGGGTTGTCTTTTTCTCTTTATTTCCCCCCTTTTTTGTAACCAACAACTATAAAATTAAACTCTTAACTCCAATTTTTTTATTTAGACCATGTTTGTTTGGTGGACTAAGGGTCAAAAATACTATATTATTTAAATGGTCTCATCAATCCTATAGTGACCTTTATAACGGATTATTTGAACTAGTAAATGCTAAGTTTGAATAGTCCTCGTATTACATTTAAATTAGACTAAATGTAAAATTTAACTTCTAAAAAATAAATAGGCTAAGTGACTATTGGTTGATCTATCTAAAAGTCTTGTTGAAGATGAGCAGTTATTGGAGTTAAGCAACAGATGAAGAAAACAATTGGATGTTTGGAAAAAATTGTTGCAAGTGATTATGAAATACAAAATAACAAAAATGACAAAAACAAATGATAAAAAAGAAAAGAAGGATGAAAGGATAATTGGGTAATATTACATTATTTTCCACCAACTTATCAATTAAGCACTAATGAACAACTTATTAAGATAAGCTCGTTTCAACCTAAAAAGTGTGGGTCCCACTACATAAGTTGATCCAACTTAATTTACCCAAACGACTAGTTTTGAATTCTAAATTTCTTACCCAAATGCAATAAGCTAAAACAAATGGGTTATAAATGTAAAATGATAGAATTTCCACTCGATATATGAGTTGATGAGCTGAATTAAGATAACAAAGTAAAATTTGTAAATTATGATTACAATTATACTTAATCTTAACCATCGTAAACATAGTATAAGATTTTTTATATAATTAATCCAAACAGGAATTAAAAATATATTAATGGACTAATAAATCCATTACTTCCTTGTCCACACAAAGTAATCCATACAGTGTCTAGTCCCCACTTTCACAAATAAACATGGCCTCAAAGATGTCATGTATGTGCTTTTCTTAAACAGCTTTAACATGATTTTTAATAAGAATGACATCAATATGCAATAAGTTCTACTTTATTTTCTTCACTTCATTTACCATATAAAATTAACTTTATAATAATACAAACTTTATGTTCTTGTCTCACTACTAAAGCATCTTAACATTCTTATTTCACCAAATCTTACTGTATGGATATATAGTTTCTTAATTAAGAAGATCCAACAGTGTAATCAAATTAATCTCTTAAAAGTCATCAACTATTAATACTAGTGTAAAAAGTGCACGCAAACTTTGATATCACTTTGAAACCAAGATTTACTAATCTAAACTATAAAGGTAAATTACACTGACCTTCCTTGGGATTTCTGATAATTGCATATGTTACCCTTTTAGTTTCTAAAATTACACTACACTCCTTATAGTTTTCTTGTTGGTAACAAATCCCCTCCTACCGTCACTTGCCGTCACTGACATGAACGAATTTTACTGATGTCACTTTTATAAAAAAAATTTAAATTCCTATTTTGCCTTTGTTAAAGTAAAAAAAAAACAAACTTGAATAGTTAACCTTTTCAAGTTGAAATGCTTAAAATACCCTTGTCTTCTCCAAATTAGTGCAACTAAAAATAGAACTACAAAACTTATATATATAATTCTTAAAAACCTTCTCTAAAATCCTACTCTCACTCTAAAAAAATCTCTAAAATTTCTTCATCTCACTCGTTATCTCTTAATCTCTCTCTTGATCTCTTATGGTTGAGTGCGGTTCTTGACATTACATGACTGGAAAATGACTTTCAACCTCACTTCCATAGCACTCCATTATTTTAACTTTTGGAAACTTTTAACTCCCAGGCCACCATTTTTTTGTTCTTTTTTTACATCATATCTACGTCCCATATATATCACAATAAAGTTCTAATCTTAATCTATTTAACTCCACAAAGCCCTAATCCTCTTTTTGTCTCTTCGCAACAAAGCCCCTAATCTGTTCATCTCGAAATCCACTATTCGTCTCCTCACAAGAAAGTCCCACTAATCTGTTTTCTCCTACCAATTTGAATGTCTCACATTTGACTGAAATTTATATATGCAGAAATGAAATTTTGAAAGTTTTTTACTTGGTCTGTAATTATAGAGACTGTATAGAAACTGCATAAAAATTTTGAAAGCTTCGTGCAAGGTTTGTAATATTATATATATATATATATATGTATATCTCATACTCATATAGATTATATATTTTCATACATGGGTCTACAAATATATAATTACATACATGGGAGTGAGTAAGAGTAAGAGATAAAGGAATTCATGAGTGCAGATGGGTTTCTTTGTGATTGTATATGCGACATAATCAAATCTTTGTATATACATTTAGAATTCAAATAGTTTTAGAAAGAAAGAGAGTATAGAGATAGTGTTGGAAAAATTTTGTCCCTATATAATCCATACTATACCGATTCATCAGTTCCATCAAAATTGTAAGGCTTTGTGTGCAATTCAGCAACAATGATGGTCGAGATTGACATCAGTGGTTGGCCGGTGGCTATTCTTGTGGTAGAATCAAGAGAGAAATGCATATACAACTTAGGCTTGATATGATGGTTGGCCATGGTGGTGGCTATTCTAGTGGCAGAATCAAGACAGAAGTGCAGAACCACTTGGGCTTGACGTCGGTGGTCGACCATAGTGGTGGCTATTCTAGTTATAGATTCAAGAGAGAAATGCAGAAACTTTACCCTCGTCTTCCATTTTTTCAGATGTAATATTCTCTCTCAAAGTCTCAATCAATTTTTTTTTTTTTTTACTTTTGACTTTTGAATTTTGACTAAATATAGATATAAAAAACTATGAGGGTAAATTTGTCTTTTGAAAGCTTCTGTTAGCTCTGTCAATTTCATAACTCTAACAATGGTTCAGAAACTAGAGGAGTGTCATCTGTAATTGTCAGAAATCTCAGGGGAGGTCAATGCAATTTACCCAAACTATAAAGATTTGACATAGAGGGTGGTGAATAGTTCATTAATCAATTTCTTTCAATTTTCGCCAAGTTAACTTATTTTAATTGATAACCAATTTTAACATTAGTGATTATGATTCAAGTTAATTAAAACGATATTTTAATGTCCACGTGTGCGAAAAAAATAACAGGACCCAGTCTAAAATGTGCATCAATCCACTCTGGAAAACTAAAATGTACAAGCCTTAACTTGACTTACACTTGACTTGACTCCTTTGTCCTTGTTGATGATGATCCTCACCTTCCTTGACTTGAATTTATAAGCATTCTATGTCCACTCGAATCCATGGGTCACTCCACAACCCGAATCCACGAGCCCCAATGTCCACTGATCGCACTAGCTGAAATCCTCCACACTAGAACTTCCAATGATGATGGTAAAAAAGATGAATATTTGGGTTTGATTTAATAGGTCAATATTTCTCTAAGTGATTTTGAATGATTACAATTATGTATGAGATAAAAAAAAAAAAACTCAAAAATAATATTTTTAATACAATGAAAAATAAACCTTAGTCCCTTTTAGAGATAAGAAACAAAGTTGTTTAAACTACGAGATTGCTTAGGATCGATCCTAAGAGGGCTAGGATCAACCCTTGCCTATCTAAGATTGATCCCAATCCATCCTAACTTCGATCCCAAGCTATGTAAATACATTTTTTAGATCAATCCCCAGGGGTATAAGATCGATCCCAATTAAATAAACATAATATTGAGATTAAACTATATCCATCTTCAACATCTATGTCATGCTATAACTCACTCATACGAGTTCCATGGTAGATGATCCACCTATTGTTAAAAATGTTTTGAAATGTAATGTGATATGAACTTGGTCTTACTTCAAAACTCAAAAGGATTTTGGAGTTATAATCAAAATAGTGTAAGAAAGCGACTCTAGAAGATGGTTGTCAAAATTGGTTTTGCCTGATCTTGTCCCAAAAATTCATGAGACCACTCTCACATGCTAAAAAACTCATAATGAATTTTTAAGATATTCCAAGATAGTATCAGTTGAAAAATTAGTGAGTGTGTAATCCAAGCATAGGTGTTTTGTCTCCAAATCCTTTTACCTTTCACACCTAATGCAATCGGATCTTGACTTGATCTTCAATTATGTTCTTGTGCTTTTAAACTACAAGGCTTGATTTAACAAACAACGTATAGAGTTGAGTTTGACCTCATAACCATTACAACCACATAGAATATGACAACACAACATGACTTGACACAAAATCCTTACAACTTACAACTAAGCATTGCTCGAGTATCACTTTTGGAAGAATGTGTAACTAGTTACCCATTATTGTCAAAGGATCACTATATGAATAAATTTTTTTTTTTTGGATTATTAGTCAGAGGTTTTGTTTTCAAGATCGAATTGGAGCGTAAGGACATGGTGAAAGTTTTTTTTTTTCACTTTAGGTCTATTTGATCAATTAATTTTTTTGAATTGAGGTCCACATATGTAAAGATCTAAAAAATCAGGATAAAGTTTTCATTTTTTCCAGTAGGATACTATTCATGCACTATTTGTTAGTAGGGCACTATACATGCATCATTTAGACATAAGTCATGTTTAGAAGCATAATTTGAGTATGACATAGAATGGAAATATACTTAGAATGTTAAAATACACCTCCTTTGAGAATTGGAGCCTAATCGGAGATAGTTTAAAAAATAGACCAAAAAAGGCATCCCGGGTGGCTCAGGTGGACCCGACCGCACCCGCCAACAAGCAAAAATAAATTTTTTGCTAGGCGACTCATTAAGGGCAAAAGGGTCTTTTCACCCCTTGACCCCTTTAGCATAAATATGACCCTTAAAAGTTAAATTTCTCATAATTGGTCTAAGAAAATACTACAACTCGTTCTTGGAGAGAAAAGATGAATAAAACCTAGGTTTTTCAAATTTTTATCTTCCAAAACTCATCTTTAGCCTTGGAATCTCTCAACACTTCCTTCGAGGAAGTTGTTCCCCACCACAAGGGATACAATCCTACCGATTGGTTCAGTGTTGAAGTGAACACGACTCCCTAGGGTTAAGAAAAACCCTTTTAGGTATGATATTTTATTAAGTAAAGAATAGAGTTATGTTTAATAGTATTTTTATATGTTGATTGTATGACTTACATGCTTACTTGTTGTTAGAAAACCACCTAGTATATAGTTACTTTGAAAACCTAGGGTTGGTACCTTGTGTACTTATGTATTCTTTGAGAATTTGGTGAAGTAATGAACATGTAACTTGAATATATGTATAATTCACTGCATTCTACCTTATGTTCATGTAGACAAAGTCTTTTAGTTTAAAAGTTATGGTTTGCTTGTATTGGTACTTTGTGTACTTGTGTAATCTTTGAGAATTTGGTAAGGTTGTGAATATGTAACATGATTATATGTATAATTGATTGGATTATATGCTATGCTCATGTAGAAAAAGCTTTGTGGTTTAAAAGTTATAGTTTGCTTTATGTATGATGCATTATTTAAGGCATACTCCGTGGGTTTGATAAATGCATCATTGAAATTGCATAGAAAAATCAAGGCATCTTAGCATACTTGAATTTTTGGAAACATGGCATGTGTTGAGCACTTTGGTGCTATGCATTATGAGGATGTAGACTATATGGTGAAAAACTCAAAATTGGCCATGGTACTCGCATTCCAACGGGGACAGACCGTGGTACTTGCGTTCCAACGGGAAAGGATCGTGAAGCGAGAAATGGGTTTGGCATATGTGTGTATCATGTATATTGTCATTACATTGCATTGATGAATTGGAAGATTTATACCTTACAAATGTTCACTTTGCACATGCCACGCCTTATCTTTATTCTTTATATTAGCATTATGTCATACAAGTCGTTGTGCTTACCCTATATGGGATTACATATTACAGATGAGACTCTCGACACATGAGACTTGAAGAAGTCTTGAAGCATGGAGGGGGAAATGGACCTTGAAGAACATTTGGCCCTTGGGGCATATTTTTTATTGTATGAGGGCATAAGCTCTAGGACATATGTATTAACTTGTAAAATTTTGTATAACATTGAAACAATGGGCAAGGTCCTAAATTTGTAGTGATCATGGAGCTCATGACACTTAAGCTTCAAATATATATATATATATATATATGATAGATGTATGTTTTAAATTATGAATGAATGGTTTAGTTGAGTAAGAGGATGTAGTTTGGTAGTTAGTTTAAGAGTGGTGGATTGTGTTGTAAAATATTAGGTGGAAAATGCTTAGAAAACAAAAGAGACCATGTTAAAATTTTATGAATTAAAAAAAGTTATTGGGTGTGTAAAATGCCCATATATAAATAGGAAGAGTGCCAAAAAGTAGGGGTTAAAAACCTTGAGGAAGTAGGTTAAAAATTGAAAAAATTAGCCTGCAACACTTTAGAAAAAAATTCAGAAAATGAAGAAAATAGGTTGCAGCAATTATACTATAGCTATAAGAATAGCTAGCCAGCCAGCCTCACGCCCACATGCCTGCACCCGTGTGCCCCATGCCCCCGCTGGCGCAGCGCTTATTCCCCCCCCCCCCACCGCGCACGCCCAGCCCCTACATGCCCAGCTCCCTTGGATCCCCCCCTTGCCACCAGCCCTTGGCCACTTGCCTTAGGCCATGTTTGGCCACCCTTTTAGGTAATGTTTGGCCACCCTTATGGGCCTTGTTTTGTCACCCTTTGGAACCATATTTGGTCACTACTTAGGGCAATATTTGACCTTTACTTAGGCTATATTGGGTCACCAATCTTGACTATGCTTTGTCATCATTTTAGGCTATGCTAAGCAACCACTTTGACCATGCTTAGTCATCACCTTGAAGTTGGGTTCTAAAAGCACTTAGGCTATGTTTAACCTACACTTTATGCCATTATAAGACATGATCTTTGTGATTAACAAGTAAAAGTCAATTAAAAACAAATATATTAATTTAATTCTTTTATTTTATCATTCTCATTCACACCTCGGGTTTATAAAAATTCAGAGCGTGACAACTTGGTATCAGAGTTTAGGTTCGAATACTTAGGGACCGTGGGGTGTTGTTGAACACAATGGGACCACGATGCATAATTTGAAAATTTTTGCTAAACATTGTGTAATGTGTAGGCACTGACAGTTTGGTATTAGAGCTCTAGTTTGATAATACCTAGCGACGATGGGGTGTTGTTAAACACCATAGGACTCTAGAGGAAAGCGTGTGACTTAGTGTGAACTGTCGGTGGTATGTGATAGGATCTTGTATGTTATGTGGCTATTTATACTTGACGCATCACATGTTGTGATTACGTGTTAGTTAATGTTATACTATGATGCATGGTTACGTGATTTGGTGTAGTGAGATGCATGATATAGGTAATGTGTGTATTGGCATAACTGCATGTGGTAACTTGGTATATGTTTACATACATGATAGATTAATATTTGTTTGCCTTCATGATATCTTGTAGCATTATGGGAGGATGCTATGCAATGTGAAATACATTAGATGAGTAGAAGCAGAATTTCTAAATAATACTTTTTTCTACTATAGGATGCCATCCAAAACACTGGATTGAGACAGAGTAGGTCGAGGAAGAGGGAAAACTTTAGTTCTCAAACCTCTATCAACCTTGGTAGCCCCGATTGACGTGAGATCTAGGATCTAATGCCTCGGAATAGTGGATGGGGTTTAGAGTCTTAAACCTTAGGTTAGTTGGGCTGGTTGAACACTGGCATAACTTGAGTATGTGTATATTGTATTGCTTACATGATTTTTTCCTTGCGAAAGATTGTGTTTGAACTCGGTAAAAAAAATTTTGATGAATTATATTGTTGAATTATTAGTAGGTTAATAATAATAATAATAATAATAATAATAAAAATAATAATAATAATAATAATAATAAAGAAAATGATCGTGTTGTTTAATATAGAGAATGAATTGTGAATGGAATAGTTAGGTCAAGTTTGTGGGGAGTATGATTTCAAATTTTCCCTTAACATGTAATTGGGGATAGATTGATTGTTTACTTTCCAGGCGAGTATAGACTGCTACAGGAGGAGAGTGACAGTGTGTACTTCTGAGGAAGATAGTTTTTATTTCACAGGGATTGTGGGGATTTCCTAGTACCACCCTTGTATGACTCGAGGAGTTGGGGAGATCATAGCTATTTGTTGGCTAGTTTAATAACAAATGGGAGTAGGACTACAGAGAGTGTATTACTACTAGTAATGGATGAGTTTCTAGATGTCTTTCTAGATGACTTGACTAGTCTACCGCCGAGATGAGAGATAGAGTTCATGATAGAGCTTATCCCAAGCACTATGCCTATTTCCATTCCACCTTACCGTATGGCTCCAGCTAAGTTGAGGGAGCTGAAAGAGCAGTTGACTTATTTGTAGGGTAAGGGTTTTATTCATCCTAGTACTTCATCGTGGGGTGCTTCGACATTGTTCGCGAAGAAGAAGGATAGGACATTATGTTTGTGTGTGGATTATAGGAGGCTGAACCGGGTCACTATCAAGAATAAGTACCCATTACCGAGGATAGATGACTTGTTTGATCAGCTTAGGGGTTCGAGATGTTTCTTGAATATTGATCTTCGATCGGGGTATCATGAGTTGAGAGTACAAGAGCAGGACGTGGCAAAGACATCTTTTCGAACTCGTTATGGCCATTATGAGTTTGTAGTTATGCCATTCGGTGTGACGAATGCCCAGGCGGCATTTATGGACTTGATGCATCACATCTTTAGTCCTTATTTAGATAAGTTTTTCATGGCCTTTGTTGATGACATTCTGATTTATTCACCTTCTGAGGAGGAGCATACTTTCCACTTATGGACTGTATTACAGATTTTGAGGGAGCATCGTTTGTTTGCTAAGTTTTCAAAGGGTGAGTTTTAGCTTCAAGAGGTACAGTTTCTAGGCCATGTTGTATCAGGTGGCAGGGTGTCCATGGATCTTTCTAAGATTCACTCTGTTATGAGTGGAAAAGGCCAAAGAATGTGTTTGAGATCCAGAGTTTCTTAGGATTGGCCGGGTACTACCGTCGATTTGTAGAGGGATTTTCTCATCTTGCAGCGCCGATGACTCGTCTGATGCACAAGGGCATTAGATTCGAGTAAAATGATGACTATAAACAGTCATTTCAGGAGCTGAAGAGGAGACTGACTTCAGCATCTGTTCTGATCATACCTGAGGGAGGTATTGGCTATACAGTCTATTGCGATGCATCGCAAGAGGGACTAGGTTGTGTATTGATGCAGGAGGGTATGTGGTAGCTTATGGTTCTCGTCAATTGAAGAATC
The DNA here is from genome assembly GCA_008638375.1 of Nyssa sinensis. Taxonomy (NCBI): domain Eukaryota; kingdom Viridiplantae; phylum Streptophyta; class Magnoliopsida; order Cornales; family Nyssaceae; genus Nyssa; species Nyssa sinensis. The sequence continues at coordinate 46,967,877 of CM018031.1, forward strand.
ATGAGCATAACTATCCTACATATGATTTGGAGTTAACTGCCATCATCTTTGCACTTAAGAGTTGGTGACATTACTTATACGAAGAGAGGTTCGAGGTGTTCTCAGATCACAAGAGCCTCAGACACATTTTCACATAGAAAGACTTGAACCTTCGGCAGAGGAGATGGATAGAATATATGGAAGACTATAACTTTGACCTTCAGGACCATCTTGGGAAGGCAAATGTCATAGCAGATGCACTTAGTAGGAGACCAAGGAGTACTGTTGCTAGCATTTCTATTAGATAGTGGGAGATGATGGGAGATCTTAGCGAGTTCGACTTGGAATTTGTCAAGTGTGAGGGACACGCCACACTATTCAGTTTATGTGCACAGCCTACGCTGTTGAGCAGGGTTATTGAGGCACAGTTGTAGGACACAGAGGCAGAGCAGATTCGAGCACGAGTTGCTAGTATCGAGGGCTTTGAGGGATGAACAGCTCATTCTAACCTTAGCTTGAGGTGTATGGGTAGAGCCTTTATTCTAGAGTCCCTTAGGGCTGATGTTCTTCGAGATTTCCATCATTCACGTCTAGCAGTGCACTTAGGGGGCACTTAGATATACCATAATTTACGCCGTCAGTATTGGTGGATGGGGATGAAGCGAGATGTTGTATAGTTTGTATCGAGATGTCTCACGTGCCAGCAGGTTAAGGCTAATCACCAAAGACCTGGGGGTTTATTACAGCCATTGCTAGTGGCCGAGTGGAAGTGGGACTTTATTACTATGGATTTTGTGATAGATCTTCCGAGGTCACCTAGAGGTCACGATGCAGTTAGGGTTATTGTTGATAGGTTGACGAAATCCGCACATTTCCTACTGATTAGAGCTATTGATTCAGTGGATGTTCTCAGTAGGTTGTATATCTAAGAGATAGTATGACTATATGGGATTCCTGTTTCTATTGTTTCAGACTGAGGTCCACGTTTCACTGCACGATTTTGGCAGAGTCTTTAAACAGCCTTAGGGACTCAGCTACTGTTTAGCACTGCTTTCCATTCTCAGACTGATGGTCAGTTAGAGCGTGCTATCCAGATACTTGAGGATATGCTTAGGGCATGTGTTATGGATTTCGGGGTAGTTGGGAGGATCATCTTGCTCTAGTAGAGTTTGCCTACAACAACATCTATCAGTCTAGTATCGAGATGGCACCTTTTAAGGCGTTGAATAGCAGTCCATGTTGTTCACTAATATGTTGGACCGAGGTAGGGGAGACGGCTGCTTTGGGGCCTAACATAGTCCGTGAGACCATGGAGAAGATACACATGATTCGAAAACATCTGTTAACAACATAGAGCCTCCAAAAGAGTTATGCAGACAAGAGGCGACGACTTCTATCATTTGATGTTGGGGGACATGTATTCCTCAAGGTAGCCCCACGATAGGGATTGAGGAGATTCGAGCGTAGCGGGAAACTATCGCCACAGTTTATAGGACCATTTGACATCCTTGAGAGGGTTGGTGAAGTGGCCTATCGGTTGGTGCTACCGCCACAGTTATCTGGGGTTCATGATGTCTTTCATGTATCAATGTTGAGAAAGTATGAGCCTGGCCCTTCACATGTACTCGATTGGGTTGATCTTGAAGTGGAGAGTGATGTTTCTTATGATGAGAGGCCTATAGAGATATTGGACTCGAGGGACTAGGTTTTGCGGGGCAAGACCATCCCTTTGGTCAAGGTTCTTTGGAGCCATCATGGGGTCGAGGAGGCCATTTGAGAGCGCGAGGCTGAGGTCCGCGCTAGGTATGCAAAGTTGTTTGTTCATAGAGGTACATTTCTAAATTTTGGGATGAGAATTCTTTAAAGGGGAAAGAATGTAAAGATCTAAAAAATTAGGATAAATTTTTCATTTTTGCCAGTAGGACATTATTTGTTAGTAGGGCACTATATATGCATTATTTAGACATAAGTCATATTTAAAAGTATAATTTGAGTATGCCATAGAAGGAAAATATTCTTAGAATATTAAAATACACATCTTGTGAGAATTTGATCCTAATCAGAGATAATTTAAAAAATGGACCAAAAAGGGCATCCCAGGTGGCCTAGGTGGACCCGGCTGCACCCGCCAACAAGAAAAAATAAATTTTTTAAGAAACTATCATTTAAAATAACTGTAAGAACTTTGGTTAAAGTAGAATATTAAATTGAGGCGTTTTGGGATGGGTTGTAGTGTAATGCGTGACTCATTAGGGGCAAAAGGGTCTTTTCACCCCTTGACGCCTTTAGTATAAATATGACCCTTGAGAGTTAAATTTCTCAGAATTGATCTGAGAAAATACTGCATCTCATTCTTGGAGAGAAAAGATGAAGAGAACCTTGGTTTTCCAACTTTCTACCTTCCAAAACTCATCTCTAGCCTTGGAATCTCTCAACGTTTCCTTCTAGGAAGTTGTTCCCCACCACAAGGGATACAGTCCTACCAATTGGTTCAGCGTTGAAGTGAACACAACTCCCTAGGGTTGATAAAAAACCCTTTTAGGAATGATATTTTACTGAGTAAAGAATAGAGTTAAGTTTAGTAGTGTTTTTATATGTTGATTGTATAACTTACATGCTTACTTGTTGTTAGAAAACCACCTAGCATATCGTTACTTTGAAAACCTAGGGTTAGTACCTTGTGTACTTATGTATTCTTTGAGAATTTAGTGAAGTAATGAACATGTAATTTGAACATAGGTATAATTCATTTCATTCTACCTTATGTTCATGTAGACAAAGTCTTGTAGTTTGAAAGTTATGGTTTGCTTGTATTGGTACTTTGTGTACTTGTGTAATCTTTGAGAATTTGGTAAAGTTGTGAATATGTAACATGATTATATGTATAATTGATTGGATTATATGATATGCTCATGTAGACAAAGTTTTGTGGTTTAAAAGTTATAGTTTGCTTTATGTATGATGCATTATTTAAGGCACACTCCATGGGTTTAATAAATGCCTCATTGAAATTACATAGAAAAATCAAGGCATCTTAGCATACTTGAATCTTTGGAAACATGACGTGTGTTGAGCACTTTGATGCTATGCATTATGAGGTGTAGATCATATGGTGAAAAACTCAAAATTGGCTATGGTACTCGAGGTCCAACGGGGATGGACCGTGGTACTTGCGTTCCAACGGGGAAGAACCGTGAAGCGAGACATGGGTGTGGCATAGAGTTGCATGTGTGTGTCATGCATATTGCCATTGCATTGCATTGATGAATTAGAAGGTTTATAACTTACAAATGTTCACTTTGCACATGCCACGCCTTATCTTTATTTTTTATATTAGCATTATGTCATACAAGCTGTTGTGCTTACCCTATATGGAATTACATATTACAAATGAGACTCCCGGCACATGAGACTTGATGAAGTCTTGAAGCATGGAGGGGGAAATGGACCTTGAAGAACATTTGGCCCTTGGGGCATATTTTTTGTTGTGTAAGGGCATAAGCCCTAGGACATATGTATTAACTTGTAAAATTTTGTATAACATTGAAACAATGGGCAAAGCCCTAAATTTGTAATGGGCATGGAGCTCATGACACTTAAGCCTCAAGTATATACATATATATATATAGTGGATGTATGTTTAACTTATGAATGAATGGTTTACTTGAGTAAGAGGATGTAGTTTGGTAGTTAGTTTAAGAGTGGTGGATTATGTTATAAAATTTTAGGTGGAAAATGCTTAGAAAACAAAGGAGACCATGTCAAAATTTTGTGAATTAAAAAAAGTTGTTGGGTGTGTAAAATGCTCTTATATAAATAAGAAGAGTACCAAAAAGTAGGGGTTAAAAACCTTGAGGAAGTAGGTTAAAAATTAGAAAAATTAGCTTGCAGTACTTTGAGAAAAAATTCAAAAAATGAAGAAAATAGGTTGTAGTAATTACACTGTAGCTACAGGAACAACCAGCCAGCCAGCCGCACGCCCACATGCCTGCGCCGAGCTCCCTTGCACCCCCCTTACCACCAGCCCTTGGCCACTTGCCTTAGGCCATGTTTGGCCAATCCCTAGGCCATGTTGGCTAATCACCTTGGGTCATGTTTGGTCAATCCCTAAGCCATGTTTGGCTACCCTTATGGGCCATGTTTGGCCACCCTTTGGGACCATGTTTGGTCACTACTTAGGGCAATATTTGACCTTTACTTAGGCCATATTGGGTCACCAATCTTGACCATATTTTGTGATCTTTTTAGGCTATGCTAAGCAACCACCTAGACCATGTTTGGTCAGCACCTTAAAGTTAGGTTATGAAAGCACCTAGGCTATGTTTAGCCTACACTTTAAGCCCTTAGAAGACATGATCTTGAAGATTAACAAGTAAAAGCCAATTTAAAAAATATATTAATTTAATTCTTTTATTTTATCATTCTCATTCACACCTCGGGTTTATGAAAATTCGAGACGTGACAACATATGATGAGTTGTCATTAATATATTTATATTAATGATTATTTTACCCCTAAATGAGAAGAATTGGTCGATCGTTTCATTTTTCAAACCCTAACCTCTCTATTTGTCGCTATGTATTCTCTAGTTATCTCAATTTCTTCCATGATTCTATATATATGTAGATTCAATGTCTATATATCTATATTTTTTTTGTGTAACTGTTATACATTCACAACCCTTCTCATGTGCAATTTTGTTTTCCTTTGCACAAACTAAGGTTCCAAAAACTACATTATTTACAGATCGTCAAAGATAAGTTTTTAGTTATCAGACAATTTTGATGTCTTTTTTTTGTCTTACTAACGTAGTTTATGAGAGAATGAAACTTCAACTGACAAAAGTATCAAGATCAATGTGATATTTAAAGATTAAGATGCCTTTTTTTTCTTCTAGAGTGTGACCTTTTATAAACTATTTGTATCATCATACTATTTTTTATGTTATTTTGTTGTTTGACCAATGTAGTTTATGTTAAAAGAAAATCACATATTTCATAATTTATATTGGTCAAATAGCAAAGAACATCATAATTGTTATGATATTTAAAGATCAAAACATCATCTTCTTCTGGATAGTGATATTTGACAAATTGTTCCAGACATCTTACTGTATAGAGTGATGAAGACATCATGTTGTTGTATTCTTTTCTTATAATGAAGAGATATGTTTGATATGTTTTGTTTTTAAATGGTGTTGTATAGAGATTTTTCTAAAATATTTTTTTTTTAGGTTTATGATGAATTTCTTGTGTATAGGTTATGACTTTTATGAAATTTTATGCTTATATACGATAGTGTTATACAAAGGGTTTTTTTTTTTTTTGGTAATTGAGTGAATTTGGTGTTAAATGATTACATTTTTACAAATAACTGAATACATTAGTGTCAAGTAATGAAGAAATTATAATAAAAAAGTAAAGCACTATTTTCCTTGGGTAGTGAAATTTCACTATAGTTTTGGTGGTTATAAAATTGTATGATAAAACTTTTAGTCACATTTGATTGCGTTTCTTTTAATACCTATTGATTTACACTAAATATAAGATTAATTTCACTATCAATGGAGACTGAAATTTCAGTATTTTTTATGGGCAGTGAAATTTCACTATAATTTGGTATTTTGGTTATTGTAACGGTTAAACATTGTGTGTAATAAAATTTTAAGTCACCTTTTTTTATTGTATTTTTCCTAAAACTATGTGATTGTCACTAAGTTACAAGACTTTTACAACAAATAAGAAAAATAATGAAATGTCATTATTTTATCTAAGAGTGAAGTTTCACAAGAATTGGGTTAATTTAGTGATTGTGATGGATATATATTTTATTATAAAACTTTTTGGTCACATTTGATTTCATTTGTTTTAATAGATAGTGATTTACAAAAAGGTTCAAGTTTAGTTTCAACCTGAGAAGAAAGATAGTGAAGTTTAAATATTTTTTTGGGTAGTGAAATTTCATTGTAATTTGGTTATTTTTGGTGGATTTATTGTATAAACTTTGTGTTTTATAAAAGTTTTAGTCACCCATTTGATTGTCACTAAGCTAGGGATGGCAATTCTTGCACGCGTGTCATGTTAGAGTCGTGTCAAGACTTACATATTCTGAAAATAGTTTCAACCCAAACATGACTCATTTATTACATAGGTTGACACGACATGACTCAATTAACTTGTTTAATAAATAAGTTGTGCCAAATCGAATGACCCGATATGACACAAATAACTTGTTTAGATAGGAATGACCTTGTTTGAATAAATTATATATCATTCTCATTCAAATCATAATATATAGCTCTATCAAGTCATTCTTATTCAAATTATAATTTAAATAATAAAAAATTTCCACTATTCATTAACGTGCATTATTCAAATGAAAACAAAATTTTATAGCAAATGACGTTTCATACAGGTTCAAATACCAAATACATTTACAAGACCAAAGTAAATATAGATACGAAAAGTTTCTTCTAAAAATATTTAAAAAAAGATGTTAAAAAAATCCTTTTGAAAAGATTTCAACAAATATGTTAGCTAATTTATGTTTATTACCATAAATTGTTTTATTAAAATAATTAATATAGTCTAGTTTAATAATATTATTTTAAGGGAGGGGGAAAGAGAGAAAGAAGAGTAATATATAAGTTATTTAAGTTTAATAATATTATTTTAAAATATTTAAAGGGATTACAAGACTATCATGCTTAATGAATATAGTCTACTTTATTGAATTATTAATTCTTTTATTAGGATTGTCTTGTAATCTATATGAACCCATTAAATTTATTATTAAAGTGATAAAAATGAATTCAACTAAAAAACTTATTTTAAAATTATTTTATCTTTATTATTTTTATATTAATACTTATACATTTATATTCATGGATAAAGCTAATAATCATATTACTTAATAATTAATATATTTTTAAAGTTTTTTAATAATATTACTATTAAATAGAGTAAAACACATATATGATCGTGTTAATCATGTCAATTTTATGTTAATAGATTAAACGTGTCATTTTCGGATCACAGGTCATGAGACACGTTTTAATAAACATGACCAATTTGGGGTTAACTAGGTCAACCCGAACACGACACAAATAATAATCATGTTAATCGTGTCTGACTCAATTTTGATTCGAACACACTTAAGTCCAATCTAAAACCTGCTGAGTTTATGTTATTTTCGAGTTGTGTTCGCGGGTCGTGTCCAATATTACCAAGCCATACACTAAACTATAAGGTTTCATTATCAAATGAAAGATAGTGGAACTAAACAGTAAAATTTTAGTGTAATTTGGTTGTTTTTTGTTGATACAATCGATAAACATTATACATTTTTAAAGTTTTTAGTTACCCTTTTTTTATTGTATTTCTTTTCGATCTTGTGATTTGCACTAAGATTCAAGTTTTCACTATCAAAATAAAGATACTATAATTTGGTGTATGTAGTGGATAAACATTGTATATTGTAAAGTTTTTGTCATGTTTTTTTTTTATTGTAATCCTTTAAAAAAACTTGTGATTGTCATTAAGCAACAGTATTTCACTATCAAAGTAAAGATAGTGAAATTTCACTACTTTACTTAGAGAGTCATATTTCAGTGTAAATTGATAATTATGGTGGATGTAGTGGATAAATAGTGTATTATAAAGTTTTTAGTCACGTTTTTTATTGTCTATTTTTTTATAACATTGTGATTGTTAGTAGTCTACGCGGTTTCAATACGAAAGTAAAAATAATAAAATTTAAGTTTTCATACGAATAGTGAAATTTCATTGTAATTTGGTGATATTTTGTTACGTTTCTTTTTAGCCATTTTTTTATTGTCTTTTTTTCTTTAACACTTTGCAATTTGCATGAAGATACAAGGTTGGTTAGTGAAATTTTACTATTTTTGTGGAAGTGGAACTGAATTAAAACTAATTTGTTTAAATCTGTGAAATTTGACTATTTTGTTAAAACTTTAACCAACTTGAAACAATATTTTTCAAACAATGAGATTTCCCCATTTTGGTATATACATGAACTGAATTAAAGGTGATTTCATTAAAAGAGTGACATTTAACTGTTTTTGTGAAATTTGAATAAATTGATTTTGTTTTGAAAAAAGTAGTGAATTTTCATTGTCTTAAGTTGAATATATATATTTCATTAGATCAGTGAAATTTGATTTTCTAAAACTGAGTATGTTTATACAATTAACAAAACAGTGGTATTCTTTGATGTGTTTTTACCAAATTGTGAAATTGCATTGTTGTGCTATATTGAAATTTCATAGTCATGATTTTTTTTTCTTCAATTTTTGGATCTTGTTTAATAGATTTGGATTTTTAGTGTCCAAATATATAAATTTTATATAAAATATATTTTTATTTACTAATTTAATGAATTTTAAATTTTAAAAATACTTTCTTTGAAGGGTTCTGCAATTTATGAGAGATAGTGTTAGGACTTACAGTCTATATTTGTGTTGGCTAATCTGTGTTTGACAAAACTATTGAGTTGTAATGTAATCATTGGTTTTCAAATGTCTTATTTTTATTAATGAGTATTTTTTAACTTTTGTGTGTGCCTCGATCGTTCGAACGAGCTTTGGTTTCGTTTGAATGACTTAGAACAGTGAGGTTGTGTGAGTTGTGTTGTGAGCTCTTATGGGCTTTGTCATTCTAATGACCAGACCAGAGAGCTTCCAACATCATTTCATGGGAATGCTTGTTCGAACGAACAGAGCAGTAAGCACTCCATTCATTTTATTCAAAGTGCTCATTCGAACGATTAAGGCCTCATTTGAGCAAACCATTGAAAACTTCTGCGAACAATTTTCAATTTTTATTAAGAATCTACTATTTTTACCCTAGGACTATATATAATCTCTAGCACGATTTTGAAAAGATTTTTGGCTATTGTAATTTATATTATTCTCCTAGTTCCAAAAGGATTATAATTTGTATTGTCATGTTTACACACATCCATAGCCTATTGATCTAAGAACCCTACCATACTTTCTACTACACTTTTAGAGTACATGCTTATAGATTTCAAGTTGTGTGCAATCGGTAGAGTTTGAGGTAAGAGTAAGGCGAAACTATGTCGTTGTGTCTACCGCGTCTGTAATCACCAAAGCTATTCTAATGGATTCAGTACATCTGAGTCAACATCTCGGGATTTTCTAAAACATATACAATTGATTTGTGGTAGTTTCCTTGCCAACAAAAATTGATGTGTTCGTCTCCTTGTTTTTATTATTGCTTTATTGCTATATTGATTCATGTCACCGATTTTTTATTTATTACACACGCACGAGATCATAATTCTCACTTAATTGAAATGATAACCTTAATCATTGTTGAGTTCTGTCAAAATTGGACAAGTTAATTTTTAAATTGCCCCTCTAAATCAAGTTCAATTCATCTCGATACACAATGAGCCTTCCAAATGATTACGAATGTTTGTGAAAAGTAATACTAAATATATATGGATAGGTATTTTGGTCACAGCATAATTGATAAAATTTTGGGGTTAAAAAAAAAAATAGGTTGAACTCTTGACCTATTGCATGGAAACGGATTTTCCATTTTGGTTGTTCCTAGCCAATTGGGGTTGTTTGGGACTTGAGGCCATACCAGCCCCTTCGGCAAATTCCTGGTTTGTGTCTTAGGACTGCCCCACCAACACATTTGATACTTTTAGGATAGAATGCCGGTAGTTGCTAATTGTTGAAAATAGATACCCTTCCAAACCAAGTAATTGTGCCCTAAATTCATAGTTGATAGCGACCTCAACTGAGGGTGGCTAATATCACCAGTATGTCGTTACAATCCAATACAGTGAAAGGTAAAGATCTCAGGTAATTGCAAGACTACCTGCAGTATCAAATGCTTTCAGGTATTGTACATAGAGATTGAAAAGACATTTATCCAAAAAAAAAAAAAACAAAGGACAACTCTTTTCACAAAGTAGAATGAAAGCCATGCAATTGAAAAGAACCTTTGTTTGCAGCGGAATTGAGTCCAACAGGGAAGGGGGAAAGGATAACAACAATTGAAACCATGAAAATTGTTAGCCAAATCTGTTACAGCACATTAGATAAGAGGTAGGGTTTAGGGTTCGATTCTTATCATTGATAATCAAAAACATTGACCAGGAGGAACATTCAGAGCACCATTCTTGTCAACCAAAATAGAGTCATGGCATAATCGGTATAAAGAAGCTGGGGCTCTGTAAAAATAAGCTTATATTAAGTAATGCCTAGGTCAAATGCTTTCAGAGAACTCGTTGCCTTTTACAAAATGCACCCAAAAGATCAATCCAAAAGGTTTTCTTCCATTTTCTGTGATGCACATTCTCCTACAGCCCCCACCAAGGAACCCATGGAAAACAAAATGCGCAAAGAGGAACACTACTTACACTGGTACGACTGACAAAATTATAGAACATTTTTTCACTTTCAACACTCACTTCTCATCTCTTTCTCTTGGCAGCGGCCCCAGAACCTCGACCCCCTTTCTTATCCGTGGCCTCAAAACCTCCCTTTCCTCTTCCCAATGGTTTCTTCTTGGCACTTGTATTTCCAGCACTCTTCAAGTCCACTTGCACTTGAATTCCTACAAAAATTTAGGCACAATTATTACAGGAATCCACCAATCATGACAGAATATAAAAAACCCAGGCGATTAGAATTTTTTCCCCCAACATCTAGTGGAGAGAAAACATTACCAACCTTTCGAATTAAGGCTCTGGAGATCCAATTGCGGCTTTTTCTCACCATCAACGGTGCCTTCTGACACAAGCCACAAGCAAAGAGACATAAAATCACCAGGATAACATCAATGCCTTTAAATTTTAATCATAGTGGTTGGAAAACATTTAAGATAGCATGAAACCAGGAAGATTATTAACCCATAGATGAATGGACAAATTTAACATATTTTTTTTATGGTAAGAAATGTGAACAGTTTTACTTTTTTACACCAAGGGTAGAATGACAGGCAAATGAAAATGGCACAATCTCTGAACTTACAAACAGTAAAAAAACTAGTACTCTGGCATGATACTAATGTTCTAAAAGGACCTCCGTAAACTTCCCAATCCCACCCCCCCCCCCCCCAAAAAAAAAAAAAAGAAAAGAAAATTAAATAATAAAAAAAAAAAGTTTCTGGGAGGGATCGACTGAGCACATACCTAACTTTGGCCTCTTTTGCACAAAGTGGCTGTCCTCAAACACAGAACACATTCTCAAGCTTAATAGCCAGAGCTCTAAACATAAAATGATATCCTACAATGTTGAAAGGGGAAGTCCTAGCCCTTGACTGAAGATTTAGTAACAGCTAGACAAACAGACTCTAGATGAGCAAGGGGCAACTTTCAAAAAAACCTTAATTCCAACTGAGTTGGGGGAAACACACCACACACACACCCAAAAAAAAAAAGAGGAGTTGAAAACATAGTTGTCAAAACGTGTATCGAAAACTATATTATTTTTTTAAAAAAAAACGTATCGTATGGTGTGTCGTAGATACATGTATTTTTTTAAATATATATATATATAATATACATGAATATATATAATGTTTAAAATAATATAAATAACATTTCAATTTACTTGTCATACAAATTAAATAGATAAGGGACACTGCTTAGCTCCACACTAAGTAGGAGGAACCTCCTCATATCCACATACGTGTCATAATCTTAATGTGCCACATGTTTCCTCCTACCCTCTTCCTACCCACGTGTCATAAACTAAATAGTCACATGTATATCATGTGACTATTTAGTTTTAATTAAAAAATAAAAATTAAATAAAACTAAAAAACACATGTGCATTGCATATGTGACAAATTATGGTCAAGACACGTACATGAGTAAGAGGAGGGTCCTCTTACTTGGTGTGGAGCCAAGCAATATCCATATATAAATTATTATTATTTATCCAACAATTAAAAATCAAAGTGGTACCAAACATATGTCTCGTTTTTCAAATATATTGTATCATATTATATATGGTGTTACATATATAGATAGTATATAAAATGTGTATAAAATAATAAAAATTATATTTTACCTCACTTATAAAAAAAAAAAAAAAAAAAAAACTTAAATTTCATGCAATACAAGAATCAAAATTTATAAATATTACAAATTTCAAACTAAAATTAAATAAACCATCCAATATAGTTCAAAAGAAAATCCAAAATTATTCATTTTTATAATTCATCAAATTTTCATTTTAATATCCAATTTCAATCGCAGCAATATCATCACCATCATCATCAAATGCCAACAATTTTTCACTTTCTTTTTCTTCTTTAATTTTTTGTATGTATTCACTTAAGAAGCACGGATACGGATACGGATACGAATATAGACACACGACACGGACACGACACGTACATGACATTTTTCAAAAAAGGACACGCATACATTGTGGACACGTTGAATGTATGTGTATATATATATATATATATTTATATTTTGTATATTACTATATAATAAAAATTTAATATTATTTCAATTAAAATTAACATAAAAATATGTAAACCACGTAAATATTATTAATATATCAAAATTAAAAAGTTATTAAATAAAAATTTAACAATTTCATTTAATAATCAATATTCATGATTCAAATTTCAAAACAAATTTGTTAACTATTATATATATTTGTGTGTATAAAAAAAATAATGGAGAAGAAGAAGAGAAAAAGGAAGTAAAAAATCAATAAAAAAATTCCAAAAACATGTCCAAAACGTATCCCTAACATGTTTGAAACATGTTCAAAATTCATAAAAATTAGACACTCATTTTTTGCGGGTCCAGGACATGTCTGACACGTGTCAGGGACATGTTCAAGCATATTTGTGTCTGACATAGATACATGAGGCAAAAAAGAGTGTTCGTGCTTCATAGGTGCTCACTCCTCATCCACATCTTTTCAAAATACTTACTTTCCTTCTTTCTTGTTTAAAGAAACATCTCTAGGAGTTACAAAGAGACAAGATAAAACCAAACAAACAAAAAATATTTTCTATACATATAAAAAAACAAAACAACAAAAAATAGGTCAAAATTATGCCAATTAGCCTAACTTCCCATATCGCATGTATCAAAACGTATCATAAGATAAATATTGTGTATCGTAAGATACGGTACAAAAAGATATAACTATAAGACACGTATCGTTGTATGTCCATATTGAAACGTATCGTATTATGTCCATATCAAAACATATCGTAAGATTCATATTGCGTATCGTAAGATATTAATAGCTATAGTTGAAAACACCACTGATGTACAAATAACTAAGAAGGAAGGAAAAAGAAGAAGAGGGGGGGGGGGGGGGGGGGCAGGGAGAAACAGATGGGCAGATGGCCATAACTATCCAGTTTACAAGCCAAATGAACAACTTGCTAAAATGTTTTCAAAGTATAATGACTCACTCAAGGCATCCAAGAGATATGAAACTTCATAACTTCCTCAGAAAAAAAAAAAAAAAATGGGCTTTCTATTTACAGTTTTATGCTACGTTGCAACAGAAATATAAGGCAGATAAATCAAAATTAATTTTTCTTTTTCTTTTTTTAGGAGGGAGGGATGTACCTAAGTCCTCTGTATCTGAAGAGTTCTCTTCCTCATTTTCTGTCGAAGCATCACCATTCTCTGTTAATCCATCATGCACAGGTTCTAGCATTGCTGCAATCCGCTTCTTAGGAGCCTTTTTTATTCCAGGAAGTGTAATTAAATCAGCTGTTCGAACCATGCGTGATCTGCTGCCTTTATTGTATGCCTTTGTCAGTGCAGCTTTGACAGATGGTTGTATGCCTTCCATTGGATTTGGGTGCCCCTGATGCATATTGTATTGAGTCAAATGAATAGGAAGTTTCAAGACACTGCTGCAAGATATAAGATGCGCATCAAGATAAAAGATGAACATGATGTACATATTAATACCTGAAATTTTGATAACTCCACAATAGCATCAAAGTCCTCTTGGCTTATAGAATAGAAATCCATAAACTCCACAACCTTCTCAACAGCTTCATCCTGATAGTATTTTCACAAGGAAATGATGTGAGTTCAACAAAAATCCACAATTATGCTATAATCAACAAATTGTATTTCCAACCTTAGGCAGCACTCGAAGTGGATCAGTCAACTGTTTCAGAAGAAGATTAAGGTAATCAACTCGCAAGGGTGTCCTGCAACATTTTGTGATACCAGAATAATTAAGCAGTTCACGAGACACAGATTGAGGAGACTTTGAGCCACAACAAAGTTAACAACTAAAAATCTCAAATTCGGAGAGAGAGAGAGAGATAAGGGAACCATGGATTCAATACCAACAAACATCAAGAGAAACAAATCAAAGCTACATAAATTCTGGATAACTTTCCAGCCACTGAAAGATAGAAGTATAATTATTCTCTCATTAATGGAAGCAAAGCTGTTTATGTACAACTTTCACTTTACAAACTCCGATGACGAGGGAGGGGGAGTCCCTGATTTGTAAAAGATAGTACATGTAGTTCCTAAAACTGTAATAAACTCCATCTTTCCTTCTTTTTTTTTTGAGTAAGGCATAAGACTAATTCAGAAACTAAAAGGGCCTAAGATAAGATACTAGGGACATTAAGAAGTTTTACTCACCTTTGTTGCACATCCACTCATTTCCCATAACATAAACCCAGAAAAGCTTCACAATATTCATGAAATTTACTGATTCAAATTTACTAGGCAAAATCCATAGAACAGTAGGAAAAAAATTGAGAAAAAGCTGCATCAGGTACGAGCCTAAACATGGTCCCATTTACATCTCGGTTGATTACCACACTTCGAGTATTTTCTTTATGCACAGTTAGGTTGCCAATAAGACTTGAGGGAAAAGCGAAACAGGAGGGGGAAGTGGTATTTGTTTTAAAAACCACAAAAAAATTTCCAACCACATTCAAAATATTGCAACTTTTTTTCATCTTCTTGGCAACCAAAAGGATCAACATGGAAAAGAAAAATGAATCAAACCCATGAAATGTCTTGGGTAAACTAGGTCAATGCAAAATATGGGACATTGATATCCACAGGTTCAGACATTGACACACGATGACATGTCATGACAAAGCTCTAGAAACATACAACAACAATGCCTGTCTAATACGGCAATAATATAAAGAGTTCTTTGTTTGATTCAAGAACCTTTTACTTCATTGAACAAGGAATCTCACTAAAATCCTAAACACAAGCCAATCATCAGTTAAACTCAAAACAAGAATGGCATAGAACCTGTGAAACATCTTAGATTCACCCCAACAGAATATAGAGCACAGTTGCACTATATAAAACAGTAAATACTCTGATGAAATACATCCAAGTTTTGCTAATTGTATAGTGCATAGTTTTCAGTTGATTTAAATCCCCCCACCCCTTTGCTTTTTCTCTTTATTCTTTTCATTTTTATTTTTTTTTTGGGTTGGGGGTGGATCAAGGATCTCTACATGTGGCAACAATGGCATCCTAACACAAACTAGGTTATTTAACTTAAAAGAGAAAGTAAAACAACACCCAATTTCCATAGACGACAGAGAAGCTACGTATTTTCTTCAAAAAATGAAACAATCACGATGAAGGAAATCAATGTTACATACAAGGTTATATTTCTCTCTCAATCTTCACACAAAAATGTAATAGTCATCAATATATTCTTTTTCTCTTTTCTTAAAAAGAAAATAAAAAATATAGCAACAAAGTTCAATTTTGTTTCCATACACGTTTAAGTTAATATAAATAGACTTCGGCTCTCCGCTCTGTTTTTCTGCTCCATCATTCTGAGGAATCAGTTGGTGCATCTCAAGAGTCAAGCCTCCCCCCCTCACCCTCTTCTCCCCCACCCAACCAAGACAAATGAAAAGATGCACTAGAATGCCTTTTCTCTGTTTCTTGTGTTTTTTCTTTCTTTTATTATTCCCTTCTTTCTTTCCTCAAAGAAATTTTCCACATCAAACAATGTGTCCTTGTACCCATCACTTCTGGCTATGAGCATTTGCTGTACCTTAACTGACAGGTAGATTTAAGTTCTGATAAACTCAGAGAGAGGGAGAGAGAACTCTGTTTGGCTAGGATCTCCACGCTTATTGTTTAATGAAAATTTGAGTTACCGAAACTTGTCCACAATTATAAACAGTCAGCCGATTGTTATTGAACAGTGATAACTTAGAACACAAAATCAACAAGGAAGCCCAAAAAAAATCAAAGTGATGCAGGGTGCTTTGAAAGCTGTCACAGGAAGATATTAAATCCCATATATTCAAAATCGTAAAGTTCAAACAAGTAATAACAAACATAAATACCTCCCCAAATTAGATTCACGAGAAGCAAGAAGATGAACATGCAGATCCTCCAAAAGTCTAAAATTCTTTCCCATTGTTGAGTTCTTTCCCAGCCACCCACCAAATCTATTAAAGTTACGTTCTCCCTGCAAAAAAATTGAAACCAGCTTCTTACATAAAATCAATATTGAAGATGTTTGCTTTAAAAGCTACAATACAAAGCTTGAAGAATATTAATCAACTTCTTTCTATACCTAAAATAAAATTTTAAAGAATACAGACAGAAGTAAGAAATTTTAGGACAAATACTCGTTAAATGAACTATAATTTTTTTTATCAGTAAAGGTATGTGCAGTCAAGGTGCCCAAGGGGGGTTAACCCATGATTACAAAAAGGGGAAGAGGCTACAAAAATTAAGGCCTAAGTTCCCCCCAAAATTCTATAAAAGTGTCCAGATACATGGGATTGCTTCCCTAATCCAAAAGAATAACAAACATAAAAAAATTGTCTTTATTAACACATATAGTGACAATTTAGAAAATATGTAATTATAATTTTTGATTATTAATATTATGTATAACACTAGAAATAACACACCTAATGGAAGAAAACATAACTAAAGGAATGTCACTTTAATGATCATAACACGTGCTCATAGTTTCATATAAACTTAGAAAGTAGGAATAATCTCTCACTTAACATTAATATAAGTGGTTCTTTACCAACAAGCTCTAGCTTAGCTGGTATCTCCTCCACCTCTCCATATGGGAGGTTGAGGGTTCAAGCCCCACTTGGGGGCAAAGTGCGTGTGTGTGATTTACCAATAAAAAAAATAAAAAAATTAGTGGTTCTTTGAATCTTAGAAAGCATTTCTATCTTAAGAAGTTTTGAAAAATTTCAGTAAGTTCAAAAGAATTTAAAGGGGTTTTTTTTGGATGGAAACAGTTTAAAACTTCAAACATCAAAGACAACACCTCCACCTCCCCTGGTGGGTTTGATAACTAGTTCTATGGTAAACAAATAAATAAATAAGCAAAACAACTAAAACAAATTCATCAATTCCATTATTAGACACCCAAGTGTGACACGTGGGATTGGTCAAAAAAATAGAAGAGAAATAATTAGTTAATTATCTTTCAATAACGATATATTTAATAAGTAATAACAAGAATCATGTTCCATATGTAAGGGGAAGACATTATTGTTCTTATTAATTAGAATTAAGGATAACCATGAAATAAATATACATAAAAATATTACTAAGGTACATATATATTGTAATGAAAAAATGGAAAAACAAAAAAGCAGGTGGCATGGTGTAGAACTGTAGATAAAAGGGTAAAGACGGAACGAACACTTATACGAGACACAAGGAAGTTATTTTTAATTTGCATTCCTTATTAATTGAACTTAGGATTTGATTAATTAAAATTGATATACATTTTCTGCAGTAGTGGTAGTCTAAATTACCATTAGATTTTATATCTCGTTTGTTTTCACACATACCAAAACCTCATGTCCGAGCATCCCATACCCTTATACATGTCAAATCAATCTGACACAAGCACTTTACACAAGATGAAGTGGGGGGCATGTCATACAGGTCCTTAAATCCACATAACTTTTGACAAATTAAAAAATGGATCCTGATCCTTTAAAAAGATGACATGGTTAGATTTTTAAATGGTGGACTACACTATAGTAGGATTCCCTGAAAGAGAGTGACACCTATTAGTCTCTTTAAGTCAACATGCACTGTTCTTAGAAAAAGAACCAACAAGCTCTTATTTGCTAACACAACAAAATTTCATCAAAAGAAAAGAGGAATAGAAAGGAGGGCACAGATGAAAAAGGAAAAAAAAAATAATAATAATCTGGTGATAAATTGCTACGACAAGACTCCCAGACACTGCTCTCCTATTTTGCTAAAAAACCTGCCATAAAATCGGCAAATCTAAGGATCCAATAAGGCCCCAATTTCATTAAGTTACTATGCAAGTCAAATAACTTGAGAAAACAATATTATCATATACCATGCAATATAGACAAATGAAGGAAATCTGGGACAAAATCTAGAGGAAGGGGTGAGGTAAGGGGGCTTCAAAAATGAATGCAGCAAATATGTGTGAACGATTATAGCATTTCAACAAAACAATTAAATTCCACAAGGCCAGAGACAGCGAGTGTTATAGGAACACAGTGATACAAGCTGCTTGAATTCAAAATCCATCACCTGTTCAAGTATCTCCCTTTGCCCATGTAATAAAGCCGCACTGATACAAAAGAAACAAATCAACACCAGTTACACGTGAAGTGGGAAGTCATATTGGAAATTTAAAATTCCACAGACACTGGAGAAAACCTACGGAATTATACAAGATGCTAGGGTGCCAGTCTGAGAGAGCTGCCACTGTCGATATCTTCGAATCTGTACATTAACTATATCCCCATCCCCAATAGACTCAGCAGCACGGGCAATCAAGCACATCCGTTTCATCCCATTATCATCTTTGCCAACTGAACTTGGCCTATAGTTTAAATAATTTTCCTGCCATTATATTATAAAATTATATTACAATAAATTATTAAAAAATTTATGACATTTAATGCTGATATATTTATCTAACACAAGTACATTCAGTAAAACGAGGGGGCAAGAAGTATTTCTTTCTTTTTTTCCACATAAATCAATATAGATTTACAACAGATCAAAATAATTCCATTACAAATGAAAAATAGCAGAATTAATGCATAAAAATAAGATACTATTGCAAAACAATTATGAGTGCCGGTTTCATACCCTAACAAATATAGTAGCAATAAAATTTGGTAGAACAACCCCCCGCCTCCCAAAACCAAAATAAAACTAGAATAAAAGAGGAGCATTTAAGCGCAAGCTGACTCTGAGAACATTAGAAAGACCTGAATAAGAAGAGGAACTAAATCAGGATCACTCATGCTTAGGTCAATCCTCTCATCCATTCGCAACTTCCCTGCATTAAAACCAAACAGCCTGCAAGAGCAAAAGGTTAGCCAGCATGAAGTACACTTCAAACAGACAAAAATCCACAATCATGAGGAATCAAATTTTATGAACAGGTTTTTGATGCATAAGTACCCACTGTACTTCTTTACTTTCTGTATCTAAATTTGAAAAATAAAAAATAAAAATAAAAACCTACCAACCGACAGAAAATAAACCATCATAAACTTTGCACTTCGTAGGCAAAGAATAATAAGCTAGCATGATCATAAGTCAGCATGGCTGTGTCTCCTCTGGTACTTTTGTCAATAATACTTTTGCTTATAAAAATATACATTAGCATAATCTTCAAGCTAGACTTGAAAACATATGCGAGTGAATAAAGATGCCTGAATGTGTAAAATTGTAACTAAAAATATATAAGAATTGTGCTTAAAACTAATAACTGCACAAAACTAAATATAACTAAAATGATTAACTCAACGTTGACTCGTTGAGATTAGAAATAGAAGAACCATCCAATGAAGTGCCACTTTAGCTTTAGGATCATGTATTTCCACAATGCACAGGCTAATGATCCTGGCAATTGCATCAAATGACAACATGAAAAATACATGAAATCCACTGGCCAATATAATTTATAATTTATTAATAAAAAGTTAGATATCATTCAGCTGTTAGGGGTTCAACAGCTCGTAAGAAAGTGTAATTGAGTGAGATATGAGAAGGTAAGAGTGCAAGAAGAATTAACTACTGTGAAATGGCTTAGAGGCCAACTTTTTTATGTAGCAGGGTAATTAATACACATCCATCAGGGTGAGTAAAGAAAGGGACTCTGATGGAAGATCTGATTTTCTATTTTATTTTCATTTTTCAAGAATACTATAAAAACAGCTAGATACTAGAATTTTCCAAGCCTCCCCTCCTTCAAAAAAAGAAATTTTAATAAAAGTTACCAAGAAGTATAGTAGTCTAGCATAACCATATGCAGCAAGCATAATGACCTGTCACCATTGTGAATTATAGACCAAAATTCCATCCAGCCAAGAGCTTATTAGCATACAAATTTCCATGCCTATATATCTCAAACAAGCATTTGATTTAATGATTAGAAATAATGCTTTATTTGGTAGGAGAAATGTAAAATTGAAAGGATATTTTCTTCCTAACAAACAATGTAAACCCTTTTTCATCCCCTCCCTTTTCCTCCACTCCCCCCCCCCCCCCCCCCCCCCCTCTTCTTTCCTTCCTTCCTCTCTCCCCTACTACCAAACAGAACAAAAGTCCAATGGGAAAAAAAATCATTTGAACCATATTGTATGCTCAGACAGCATCATAAGAATCAAACTAGAGGGTTAATCCAACAAAGTAGACAAGTTCTAGGATCGATAGTGCTTATAATAAACAAATTTTGTGTTTACATATGTTGCACCTAAATACCAACAAGCTCTAGCCTGATTGGTAGCTCCTCCACCTCCCCATATGAGAGGTTGAGAGTTCAAGTCCCCTTAAGGGGCAAAGTGCGCGTGTGAGATTTACTTATCAAAGAAACATATGTTGCACCTAAATACTATCCTCAAACACTAGTCATAAGCATGGTCGTACAATAAATATCATACGATACATTTTGAAACAAGAAGAAAATGATGCAACTCGTATATTTGTATCGTTTTACACCGTATCGTGCAATACGATAGGTGTATCATGCGATACATTCCGTATCGCTCATATCATTCAATACATGCAATCCACATAAACAAGCATCATTTTGGGTTTTTTTTTAATCTCTCTTTCTTTTTTGGTTATATAAACTGAAACAAAATCATTTTTTCTTTTAATACCTGAAGCAGGATCTGTTTCTTCTTCTGCAGGTTTGATTTCCTCTTCGAAGCCCTAATCGCAGCACTTCAATTTCTTCAGTCTCTCAGCCCCCCGGTATCTCGTCTCATATTCTCATCAATCTTGATCTCTCATCCTCCTGTTTGATCTTTGCCCCAATCTCGTCGATCTTGATCTCTCATCCTATCTCATTGAGTTCAATACCTGCCCCACTCTCGTTGATTTCGATCTTTCAGAATGTCTTGCTGACTATGGCTGGGAAACGAATAGGGATAGGTGTTTAATACAAATTAAAGAAAGCGATGAGGTGGCATGGAAGTAGGGTTGGGTTGGCATGGGTAGCGCAAATATACGTTTATTAATAAATCCTTTAACATTGATTTAATTTGTATTTAACCCCACTTTTTAACTTTTATTATTAACAGGATCTAAAAATAAATGTCTTAATTGATACCACTCTCATCTTTATTATTTGATGTATAAATAATAATTATTTATAGATTTAATTTTTTTTGACAAGTCAGTTGAAATATAATTTATATCATTTTAAACATTATATTATATATATATATATATAAAAAAAAAACATAATGTCACTCTCTCTCTAGCTGCTGCAGGAGTCTCCCACTCCGGTAGCTCTCTCTCTCCTTCCTTCGCTGCTGCGGGAGTCTCTTCTCCAGCGGCTTTCGCCTACTTTTTCTTCCCTCTTTCATGGTTACGGCCGATGGGGTGCGTTATGCCCAGTGGGGTTCCAAAACCTTCAAGGCAGAGGAAATCAGTGTTGCCCAGGGCAAGGTGGCCCAGATCACAGAAAGAGGGTCGGGTTTAGTGAGAAGGGTACACATGGAAGGTAATGCATTCAGATGGATTTGTGAATCCCTCGAATTGATGGACAAGGTAAGTGCAGGTCGTCATTCTGAGAGGGTTCGGCATGGTAGAAAGGGTAGTCTGAGATTGTTAAAGAAATCGAACGATAGAGGCTTTTTTATGAGAATTGATGAGTTTTCCGGAGAAGTGTTCAGCATTTACCTGCCGGAGTATGTCAAAGGAGAGGGGGGGATGGAAGGGAGTCACCGGAATCTTGAGAAATCTGGTGGCTATGGTATCCAACCCCGAACTTCCTATGGCCCATTCCTTCAAAGAAATAGCCCAGAGAACGTCATGGCCGGAAGGAGATTTGATAGTTGATGGTGGCCAAGCCAAAGGCTGTGTCACCGTTGATTTCCTTTCCTGTAAGTCATCAATCGACCACTGCTATGGCTCTCTTGTGGGTAGAATTGGGGCAGCAGGGGAGGCTAAGCTGGAATTGAAAAGAGTGAAGTAGTGGGTCGACAGATATTGGAAGGTTCCTTCGGTAGTTGGGGTTTATGATCTTCATGGGGACTGGTTTTTATTCGAGTTTCCGTCGAAGGAAGAGTCTACGCGTATTTGGCAGATCAGAGACTGGGTGTAAGAGAATCGTACAGTGTTGTTAGATTGGTGGACTTAGGGAGGTTGTTGCTCGAGGGATCAGTTCAGATAGAAAGAGACTTGGGTACGGTTCATCGGAATTCCTCCATTTCTATGGAACCTGGAGGTCTTCAAAGCTCTCGGAAATAAGTGTGGCCGGAATATGAAGATTGATGACAACATGTCGGCCAAAGCTCATCTCAAGTGGACAAGAGTGTTGATTGAGAGGACGGAGGTGGAGATTCCAACCTTGGTGAGGATAGCAATTGGAAACTAGTCGTATCACATTCCAATTTGGGCAGAACGGAATCCCCATTTTACCGTTGTGACCGGTGGTGGTAGAGGGAAAGAGAAGATCCAGGGTGGCAGAGAAAAGCCTACTCAGGGACGTCCTTCTCACGCGACCATAGCGCGTCACGGACTTCAGAAGGGCAAAGTACAGCGAGCGTCAGTCAGGTCCGGGGTTGATGGAAGCGTGGAACCGTAATCTCGAGATATGGATTTCAAATTTTGAATGTGAATCGGTCTGAGCTGGGCTTTCAAAGGCAGCGTCGTGGATCAAGGAAGTCTGGGCCTAAGGTATATCGGCCCAAGGCTCAGGTAGGCCTGCAGAACAGATTTGGTATCCTTAGCGAACCTGTGCAGCCAAAATGGGATAAAAGAGGTGAGACTCAATTGACCCAGGCCCAAGGCGATGGCTTGGCCCAACCCTCATCAGGCCCACACACTGCCGCAGTCCTCTTACCAAACTCAAAGCAAGAAATGGTTAAAAGGGGTGAGGAGTTAATTTACGCAAAGACTGGAAGGGTTGAAAGTCGTCGCAGCAACTGGCTGAACGGAAGGGAGTGATCCAACCAAGAAGAGGAGGGCTCCGACTGGGGCTCCTCAGTGTCGGAAACAGAGACAGAAATTGGGAGCTCTGAAGACGATGCTCGCTGGACAGATTTGCAGAGAGTGGTGGATAAAGCCATGGAGACATCTTGTGCTAGCTGTTCTCGGGCCCACCTTCCGAGTCATGGGAAAGACGAGGTCTCTGCAGCAGCAACAAAACCAGAGCTTCCTAGTCCTGTGCATGGAAGTTTCGTCTTGGCTGCTGAGAGCAGGAAAGAAGCAGTGAGGGTCAGTGATGAGGAAAGTTTGAGAGATTCAAGCCCGGGGGCTCTGATGATTCCGAACACAGGCACTTATGACTTGGTTCCTTTGGATTGCTTACCTTTGGCTATGATTCATCCAAACCAAGGAAATGAGGGGCATATGGGGCAGAAAGTCTTACAGATAGGGGATGTGTCCGATTGGGTCAGAAGGAATTTCAGAAGGGTTAGTCACTCTCTGGGCATTGCTGCGCAGGGGTTTGAGGGGAGGCTATTTCAGTTGTTCATAGAGATTGATGACTATAATCCCAGGGAGTGGTCTGTCTCCCCAACGAAGTTCCGGATCAACGAGAACGAAAGATCGGCTAAGAAATTGAAACAGGAAATGAGATACTTGGCATGCTCTGTGAACTATGATGGCAGAAAAGGAGAGGAAGGCAGGAAATAATGGTTTCTAGCAACCGTGTGCGACAAATGAGTGGGAAAATCATCCCATGGAATGTTAGGGGTCTTAATGACCCGGATAAACGTGCGATGGTCAAGGCTATGCTGAAGAAGTGGAGGCCGGGGTTAGTATGTCTTCAGGGAACCAAGATGGAGGTTTTGACTGATGTTATAGTAAAGGGTTTTTGGGGGCAATCGTTGGATGAAGTAGTGGTATTTGCCGGCTTCTGGGACAGCGGGAGGTATCATTGTGATGTGGGATGATAGACGATGGAAGGGTATAGAATTCAGGAGAGGGAGATTCTTCCTTTCATGTCAGATGGAGAATTTGGATGGTAGCTGTCAGTGGATCTTTTCGGGGGTCTATGGTCCGAATCTGGATAGTGAGAGGGGAGGGCTGTGGAGGGAGTTGCAGCAGGTTCGGGCCAAGTGGGATAGGCAGTGGGTGGTGGGTGGAGACTTCAATGTGCCAAGGTTCCCCCATGAGAAGTCAGGGGGAGGAAGATTGTCTAGGGCAATGAAAGACTTCTCTGCTTTTATCAATGCTAATAGTTTGGTGGACCTTCCATGGGAGAGAGGAAGGTTTTCTTGGTGTAGTGATAGAGATCCGCCTTCTATGACTTGGCTGGACCGTTTCCTGGTTTCGGCTTGCTGGGAGGAGCTCTACCCAAATCTCTCCCAGTCATGTTTTCCGCAGCCAGTCTCTGATCATGTGCCTTTGACGCTTGACTGCGAAGGGGTGAACTGGGGAAAGTCCCCGTTCCACTTCAAAAACATGTGGCTAAAGGCTGATGGCATCAGGGAGAGGGTCGAGAATTGGTGGAATAGTTACTTGATAGATGGGAATCTGAGCTATGTTTTCTCAAAGAAATTGAAGCTGCTTAAAGGGGACCTAAAAAAGTGGAATGGGTAGGTGTTTGGTTTAGTCCACAGGAAGGAGTCCATTTTGCAGCAGATTTCAGCCATGGATAGCAAAGAGCAATATTCCAGCCTCATGGAGGAGGAGAGTTTTTCAAGGGAAGGTTTGAAGGGGGAGCTAGGTTGCTTATTGAAGCTGGAAGAAATTTCTTGGCGTCAGAAATCTAGGGTTCTATTGCTCAAGGAAGGGGATGGAAATTCTAAGTTCTTTCACCGAATAGCCAATTCCCATAGGAGAAAGAATAACATCGGCTCAATAGTGGTTGGGGATAGGGAGCTCCGGGGTGTCAGGGTTGTTAGGGAGGGTATTGTGGAGTTATCGGGAGCTTTATACTGAGCCCAGGTCTTGGAGACCGGATATGGAGATGATGGAGTTCTCAGCCTTATCAGATGCAGAGTCACGCATGCTAGAGCGTCCTTTTGAGGAGAGGGAGATTGAGGCGGCCTTGGAGTCTTGTGACGGGGATAAGACGCCAATCGTGTCTTCGAAGATCGGGAGCTCTCTATCCCTTTCTTTAAAGATGCCTTTTTACGTCTTTTATTTTTTGGGGCCAAAGAAGCTTTCCCTATAAACGTCTCTTTTATAGATTTTTTTGGTTCTCTAAACCATATGTAATCTTTTGGGATTTTTGCCCTTGATGCCCTTCTTGGGCACCTTTATATATACATCTCTTACTTTTCCAAAAAAAAATAATAATAAGGCGCCAAGTCCAGATGGTTTCTCTTTGGCTTTCTACAAGCACTGCTGGACTGTGATTAAAAGGGATGTGTTGGCCGTGTTTGAGGATTTTTATCAGAGGGGAGCTTTGAGCGTAGTTTGAATGCCTCCTTCATTGCTCTCATTCCTAAGAAAGACGACACTCAAAACATTAGGGAGTTTCACCCTATTAGCCCTGGTGGGCAGTTTATATAAAATTGTGGCCAAAGTTCTCTCTATTCGGATTTGGGGCTCATTGGGAACCATCATCTCTGGGAGCCAGAACGCTTTTGTGAGAGGCAGACAAATTCTTGATGTCACCCTTTTAGCTAACAAGTGCATAGATGTTAAGCGTAAAAAGGGTGATAATGGCCTTCTTTGTAAGCTAGATATCGGAAAGGCCTACGATCATGTAAATTGGGACTTTTGATCTCCCTTCTTGCAAAGATGGGGTTTGGGGAGCACTGGCAAGGGTGGATTCGAGCTTGTTTATCTTCAGGATCCTTCTCGGTGCTGGTCAATGGATCTCTGACCGGTTTTTTTGGGGCTACTAGGGGTTTGAGGCAAGGGGACCCCCTATCTCCGTTACTTTTCGTGATAGTGATGGAAGTCTTGAGTCAGATGTTGGACAGAGCAGTGGCTCTTGGTTGGATCCAGGGTTTTTCCATTGATAATGGGTTGGGTGGTAGTATCGGAATATCTCACCTTTTCTTTGCTGATGACACTTTGATCTTGTACGGAGCAGACATTTTACAGTTGAGCTATTTGCATTGTCTGTTGGTATGGTTTGAAGTTGTGTCCGGTCTTCATATCAATTTGAGAAAGAGTGAGGTGTTCCCGGTTGGGCAAGTGGAAGGCATCCAGGAGTTGGGTCAGAGTTTAGGGTGTAGGGTGGCTTCTTTGCCAACAATTTATTTGGGCCTTCCATTGGGGGCTTCTTCAACCTCGGCAACTATTTGGATTGTGGTGGTTGAAAGGTTTCAATCATGCCTGGCAGGGTAGAAGAAGCAGTATTTGTCTAAGGGGATAGAATGACACTCATAAAAAGTACATTGGAGAATCTCCCAACGTATTTTATGTCCATGTTCCCGTTGCCGGCCAAGGTGGAGAAAAGGTTGGAGAAGCTTCAACAGGATTTTTTTATGGGATGGGATGGGATGGGATGGAGGGGGATATGAAAGCTCATCTTATTGGTTGGAAAAAGGCCAAGAGATCAAAGGAAGAAAGTGGGCTAGGGTTCAAAGATTTGTGGACGTTTAATAGAGCCCTCCTGGGCAAGTGGTTATGGAGATTCGAGGACAAGGAGAGAGCTTTATGGAAGGATGGCATTTCCTCCAAATACGGGCACAAGGGGCTGGGTTGGTTTGTGAGAGATTGTCTAGGCCCTTACGATTGCAGCATTTGGAAGGATATTCAAAGAGGGATTTTTGAGTTTAGGAAGGCTACTAGATTTGAAGTGGGCAAGGGCTCTAGGGTCAGAATCTGGAAGGATCCATGGTGAGGAAATGTTCCTCTTGAGCAGTTATTCCCAGTCATGTTCAACCTCACTTGTAATAAGGAGGCCACAGTGGAAGATTATATGCAGGTGGTTGGAAACACCAGGGTATGGAGCCCCCATTTCAGAAGGAACCTTTTTGACTGGCAATGTGAGGAGGTCAACAACTTTTTTGCAATCCTAGATCGCTGGAAAAGCCATTCTCACAGAGATGACGGATTGATTTAGACTCTGAGGATTGATAGAGGTTTTTCAGTTACTTTATTCTACAATTTTTTGGTAGAAAAGAGGGCGGATGAGTTTCCATGGCAGCTTATTTGGAAGTAAGGGGTTCCACAAAAAGTTGCGTTTTTTTGTTGGGTGGCTGCTTGGGGTTCCATTCTCACCTTGGATAACCTTAGGAAAAGAGGCTTTCAATTTCCTAGCAAATGCGCCATGTGTAAGGAGGCAGAGGAGTCAATAGACCATCTTCTCCTCCATTTTGTGGTTGCTAGAGAAGCTTGGAATCTGGTGTTTTGTATTTTTGGCATTAGCTGGGCTATGCCGGGGTCAGTTCGTGAGTTTTTATTGAGTTGTAGGTGCAGCCCTTCAAGGAAGGACTCTAATAGGGCCTGGAAAGTAGCCCCCCTTTGTCTTGTGTGATGTATTTGGAGGGAACAAGGGAGTCTTTGATGGAGAAGAACTCCCGGTAGCTAAATTTAATGATAACTATCTGAAGCTACTTTTCTTTTGGGTTAAGGAAGCTATTTCCTTACATTTTGATGGTTTGTTCTCTTTTTTGGGGGACTTCCTCCTTTGTACATGGGTTCGCCCTCCTCAAGCGCTATGTATAATACTATACTTTTACTGATAAAAATATATATATATATATATAAAATATTAAAAAAAATTGTGCATATACAATACACGATACACTATTTTTGAAAAATGATGTCTTTTGATACATGTTTCGACAACGATGGTCATAAGCTCACATATGTTAAACAGAAAGGGGAACTTATGCTGGATGCAAAGGCAAACTTGCCTATGCTGTTTGTCTGTGAGTCATGCCGTGTAATTGCCACCCATCTTCTGGGTGACATAGCCAACAGATTGATCATTTCAAACACCAGGAATCATGTGAGCATCACAGCCACTGATGCAGGAAATTTACACCCACGTCAATGTAGTTTTACTGAAGCCGCTACAACCTACACATACTGCTAATCTTTTTTAGTGATCCAGGCTCACAAGTGCTTAGCTCAACTGCAGTCTTGGGAGACAGGCTAATCTTTACCAAGTGGGAATCGAAGGGAGAATGACCTTAGACCAGAAGGTACCCATTGATACCATCTCTTGATGACGATACATGTGTGCAAGCTCACTAATAAGTCATAGACATTCGCTAAGATCACCCATACTATATGTATCTACCATACTGAAGAATGCCCTTAAGTTCTATATTCCTAAATGAAGACCATTTCAATTTTTCTCAGCATCCCACCCCTTCACGCCTGTGTCTGTGTGCATGTATAAGCATCCATGTGTTTTTGTATGATAATATGTATTAAGACCCCGTATGACTTCCAGGTTATAAAAAATGTAAATAACAAGAGTCAGGTGGGAAGTCTTTTTTATTTATTCATCGGTACAATGTATCACATATATATTAGTTCACATGGTGAGGGCTTATGAAAATCAATATATTATATATACACGCGCACATTAAGAATATAAAATTAATATCACATGATTTATCTTTTCATATATAGATAATCTAGAATGAGATAGCTTCTTGTGGAAATAATTCTTATTAATTGTAACATTTGTACAGATCTGTATAAATAGATGTGCAGCAAAGAAATAGAAGAAAAGAACCAAAGAAGGAAAGAATAAAAGATGCTAACTTCTAAGGAAACTAAATATTCTAGGATATTCACACATTTACAGCCGAGATCCTCTTAGAAAAATAGGAAAGTTGACTAAACAGTTTCGAAATATTCTAGGATATTCACACATTTACAACCGAGATCCTCTTAGAAAAATAGGAAAGTTGACTAAACAGTTTTGAAACTTTCCAACACTCCCCCTCAAGCTGGCTTGAAGATATCTTCCATGGCCAACTTGGTAATGAAGTTTTCAAACTGTTTCTTCGGCATTCCCTTTGTCAATATGTCTGCTACTTGTTCAGTTGTCGAGATATATGGCAAACAGATTACTCCCTCATCTATTTTCTCCTTGATAAAATGCTTGTCTACCTCCACATGTTTCGTTCTATCATGAAGAACTGGATTGTGAGCAATAGCTATTGCAGCTTTATTGTCACAATACAATTTCATCGGTAGTGAATGAGTAATCTTTAATTCTTCCAGCAACCTTTTGATCCATAGTAATTCACAAATTCCATGAGCAACAGCCCTAAATTCTGCCTCTACACTACTCCTTGCCACCACATTTTGTTTCTTGCTGCGCCATGTTACTAGGTTTCCTCCAACAAAAGTGCAATAACCAGAAGTTGATCTTCTATCAGTGATACTTCCAGCCCAATCTACATCAGTGTATACTTCAACCTGCAAATTCCCATGTCCTCCAAATAATAGACCTTTACCTGGAGTCCCTTTTCGGTACCTTAGAATCCTATACAAATGCTCGGGTCCTGGTGAGTGCATAAATTGACTTACCACGCTTGTTGCAAAGGCTATGTCAAGGCGTGTATAAGATAGGTAAAGAAGTTTCCCTACCAATCTTTGGTATTGCTCTCTATTGATCATCTCTTCAGCCTTAGCTGGTTGGAGTTTTATGTTCGGCTCTATAGGTGTTTCTGCAGCTTTGCACCCTAGCAGACCTGTTTCTCCAAGTAAATCAAGCACATACTTGCGCTGGGAAACAAAAATACCTTTCTTTGACCTTGCAAACTCCATACCAAGAAAATACTTCAAGTTACCTAAGTCTTTGATCTCAAATTCCTAAGCAAGGCTCTTCTTTAACCTCTCTAGCTCATTGCTATCATCACCTGTTAGAATTATATCATCAACATAGACAATAAAGATAGCCATTTTACCTTCACTCGTGTGTCTATAGAACATAGTATGATCAGCTTGACCTTGGCGGTAGCCATGACTCTTTATTACCTTCCCAAAGCGTTCAAACCAAGATCTGGGAGATTGTTTGAGTCCATACAATGATTTCCTCAATCTGCACACCTTGCCTTTGCCACCTTTCCCTTCAAATCCTGGTGGTAGATCCATAAAGACTTCCTCCTCTAAGTCTCCATTTAAGAAGGCATTCTTCACATCTAGTTGATATAAGGGCCAGCTAGAGCGAGTTGCTAAAGCGAGTAACACACGGATTGAGTTCATCTCGGCTACAGGAGCAAAGGTTTCTTGGTAGTCAATTCCATATGTTTGAGTGAACCCCTTCGCCACAAGTCTTGCTTTGTACCTTTCTATACTCCCGTCAACCTTGAATTTTACTGTAAATACCCATTTACAGCCAACAGTCTTCTTCCCCTCCGGAAGGTCACCAATTTCCCAAGTGCCATTAGCAATTAGTGCATCCATCTCTTCTTGAACAGCCAATCTCCATTCTGGGTGATCCAATGCTTCCTGAATGGTTCTTGGAATAAACAGATGAGAAACATTTGAAGTAAAGGCCTTATGAGTATCAAAGAGTCTATGATAGGATAGATGGTTGGAAATAGGATGTGTGGTACAGTTTCTAACACCTTTCCTAAGGGCAATGGGCAGGTCAAGATCAGAAGAATTATCAGATGAGGGATCTGGAGAAGGAGGAGTACCTGGAGTATGTGAAGGAGGACCAACTTGTGCAGGTGATGATGATTGGCCTTGCTCTGGATTTGAAGAAAGAGCTCTATTATTCTGATGATTTCTTCTTCTGGTATAAACACGAAGCTCAGATGAGGGAATATTTGATAGTACTTCTCCCCCTGTTTGTGAATCAGGTATGCCTTGTATAGGTAGACTAGGATTTCCATTATTTTCGTCAGTTAAGGTACCAGTTTCCTAACCCTTTAAAGAGTGGATGTCAATGTCAAGAAAAACATTTGGAAGAGGCTTAGAGCTTTGCCAGAACTCATCTTCAATTTCCTTTTTCTCCCCCTGCAGATAGTTATGGCCAAAAAAGGGCTAGTTTTCAATAAAAACAACATCCATACTGATATGAATTTTTCTGGTCAGAGGATTAAAACATTTGTACCCCTTTTTA
Source organism: Nyssa sinensis (assembly GCA_008638375.1). Taxonomy (NCBI): domain Eukaryota; kingdom Viridiplantae; phylum Streptophyta; class Magnoliopsida; order Cornales; family Nyssaceae; genus Nyssa; species Nyssa sinensis. The sequence goes on from CM018031.1 coordinate 46,999,303, forward strand.
TTAGGAGCATAGCCAAGGAAAACACATCTTTCTGCCCTAGGATCAAGCTTGGATCGAAGACTGATTGGTAAATGAACAAAAACAGTGCATCCAAACACTTTTAGTGGCAGGTCTGATGTTATTCGACAAGTAGGAAACACTTTTTTTAGACAATCTAAGGGAGTGATGTATTTTAAAACTCGAGTAGGCATCCTATTAATTAGATAACATGCAGTTAAAATAACATCACCCCATAAATATTTAGGAACTTGCATTGAAAACATTAGGGCCCGTGCAACCTCCAACAAGTGGCGATTTTTTCTCTCAGCAATGCCATTTTGTTGTGAGGTGTCACGACAAGTAGATTGATGTTGAATACCCTTTGTTGAAAGAAACGTTCCTAAAGATTTGTTAAAATATTCGGTACCATTATCGGTTCTAAGTATACTGATTTTTGTTTGGAACTGGGTTTCAACCATATTATAAAAATCCTGAAATTTTTTTTCAACTTCAGATTTGTCACTCAACAAGTACACCCAACACAAACGTGTATGATCATCAATAAATGTAACATACCATTTCTTACCAGAACTATTAGTGATTTTTGAGGGACCCCAAACATCACTATGAATTAAATAAAAAGGTTTGGAAGAATAATGAGCTTTTGATTGATAGGTGCTTCGGTGACTTTTGGATATGTGACAAACATCACAATGAAGAGAATTACAATCCAGATTTTTAAATAAGCTAGGAAACAAATGTCTTAAATAGAGAAAACTAGGATGTCCTAGTCTAAGATGCCAAAGCATTATTTGTTCAAGTACAGAAACAGAACTAGTACTACTACTCAAACCCTGAGCTTGTTTATTGTTGAATAAAGTCTCATCGAAGTAGTAGAGTCCGTCAATCATCCTAGCACTGCCAATCATCCTCCCCGAGTGTTGGTCCTGAAATTCACAATGGGAATCAAAGAAAATGACACGACAATTAGAATCCCGTGAGAGTTTACTAACAGACAGCAGGTTACAAGCAAGTTTAGGGACGTGAAGGACAGATTTGAGTTCTATTTTTTCATAGATTTGGACAGAACCTATTCCAGCAATGGATGAAAAACTTCCATCTGCAATTCTAATCTTTTTATTACCAGAACAAGGAGAATACGATTGAAACAATTGTGAGATACTAATCGTATAGTCAGATGCACCAGAATCAATGATCCATGGTGCAAGATTTAAGCAACAGGAGTAGGCACTAGAGTCATCACCTGTTTGGGCCAATGAACCAGTAGGAAGACCAATAGATTTTAGCAGTTGAATAAAATGATCCACCCGCTCAGCACTTAGGAAATTAGCTTCATTGGTTTTAGGGACTGCATGGTTGCTACCAGAGGGTCCAGATTCGTTGCTCTTCCGGTTTGCTGGCTTTCCATGGCGTTTCCAGCAATTTTCTCGAGTGTGGCGTGGCTTATTGCAGTAGTCACACCATACTCAAGGCTTATCTTCCAACCTCCTTTGATTAGAGTAAGGCCGCTGTGCAGAAATATTGGCAGTAGCCAAATCTGTGTTACCAGCAGCATGAGGAGCAGGATTATTGGCAGCAACTAGAGCAAACTTTTCCACAGTCTCATCCTCCTTTTTCTTCATCATCACACTCCTTCGACAATCTTCTCATCGTATTTCAGAAAATACTTTCCCAAGTGGGGGCAGAGGCTGTCTCCCTAGGATTCTTCCCCTTACTTCATCAAACTCATCATTAAGTCCAGCCAAGAATTTAAAAATTCTTGCATTCTCCACCATTTTCTTATTGTGATCACAATCAACAGGATTTTTCCATTCATAATCATTGAATAAATCCAGATCTTGCCATAGGCCCTTAAGAACATTGAAATACCTTGTTACACTGCCGTCTCCTTGATAAGTGTTGCTGATCTTCTGTTGCAGTTCATAAATCTGAGAGTAATTCCCAAGGTCAGAGTACATTTGACTCACATTGTCCCAGAGTTCCTTTGCAGTAGAATAGCACATGTAATTAGCACTAATCTCTTCATCCATAGCATTCACGAGCCATGCCATCACCATGGAATTTTCAGCATCCCATATAGCATAAGATGGGTCTGTCTTCTCGGGCTCCTTAGCTTCACTAGTCAAGTACCCTATCTTCCCTCTTCCACAAATATACATCCTGACAAATTGTGACCACTGCAGGAAGTTGGCCTCATTTAATCGTATATTGGTAATTTGGACAGTGTAAGGTTCAGAATGGGTAGATCTGGGTTCAGGTTTAGCTGTGTTTGGAGTTTCAGCCATGGCTATAGCAACTGAAGAGAAGGGCAGAGTTGAACAAGGAAGAAAACCCTATAGAGATTAGGGTCAGATGAGAGCTGCCAAGGAAAACTAGGGTTTACACAAGACCAAGAGCCGAACCTAGCTCTGATACCATCTAGAATGAGATAGCTTCTTGTGAAAATAATTCTCATTAATTGTAACATTTGTGCAAATCTGTATAAATAGATGTGCAGCAAAGAAATAGAAGGAAAGAACCAAAGAAGGAAAGAATAAAAGATGTTAACTTCTAAGGAAACTAAATATTCTAGGATATTCACACATTTACAGTCAAGATCCTCTTAGAAAAATAGGAAAGTTGACTAAACAGTTTTGAAACTTTCCAACAGATAAGCATGCATATTTTGCATGTATAAGTAATATTTTTAAATTAATAATAATGCCATCACAAAAACGAGAACAATGTCTCTTGGGAAGTAACTATTTGTCCATTTTATGACTCAAAATAAAAGTTTGTGATGGACAAGATAACCAAAATATATTTAGGATTTTACATAAAAGAAGACAACCCTCTTACATAGTCAAAAGTTGTCATATTTATTTTAAATAAAAGACATCATGTGTTGTCTTTTTTTTTTCCCAAAGCATTTTGCTCAGGTTGCATTACTACGACACACACATTCCTACTCTGCACAAAAGTTACGCTACACAGTATGCACACACACCTCGTCATTCTTCTTGTGAAGTGAATCACCTAAAAGTACTTTAACCAGTTATCTTTTGATTCATTATTATTTATTTAAAAAAATGAATTACGATGTTATAGAAAAGAAGGCAACCCTCTTACATAGTCAAAAGTCATCATCTTCCTTCCTCTTTTTTCCCAAAGCATTTTAGCCAGGTTGCATTACTACCACACACACATTCCTACTATCCACACGTCACACTACACAGTATGCACACACACCTTGTCATTGCTCGTTTGATGTGACAATTCAGAAAAGCTCTTTGCTTAGGGTTTTGGTAGGGGGGACGAACCCATACTTAACCAAAAAAAAAAAGGGAATGGCTAAATAAATTAAAGCCTAAGTTCCCCCAAAAAATCAATGTATGAATCTAAATACAATGGCTTAGCCTCTTTACACCACAGGTGTAAAAGAAAAACAACTTTAGAATCCTATCCTTGAGTTTCCAAGTGGGAGTTTCCACCCCTTAAAATTTCTTGAATTTCTTTCTTTCCAAAGGCTCCACATTATGCACAAAGGAACCATCCTCCATGTGACTCTTCTCTCTTTTTCAACCCTTGGCATCTCCACAACAAAAGAATTTCCTTTATTGTAGCCAGCATCACCCAACTACAACCGAACAAGGAAAAAAACAAGCTCCAAATTTCTCTAGCCATAGAACAATGGACAAAAAGAAGATTCACCGTCTCTTCCGTGATCTTGCATAAACAACACCAACTAGGAAGATGATGCCCCCTCTTGTGAAAATTGTCCACGGTTAAAGTCGCCCCCACACTGCCAAAAAAGCAAAAAAAGAAAAGCCATTTTGCTAGGCAACCGCGATTTCCAAATGATCTTCCATGGAAAACGGTATTCACACCAACCCACCAAGTTCTTGTAGTAAGAGAGAACTGTGTCCTTTTTATCTTTGTTTACCTTCCACGCCATCTTGTCATCACCAACTCCATTCCCTTTTGAATTGTGCATCACTTCCATGAAACACATCACCCCCTCAACTCCCAAATCTGAAAAAATAAAATAAAAACTCTTCTAAAACATGGATTCCACTCCACCTTGTTACCCTCCAAGCTCATATAGTTAGCCACCATAGCTTCCTTATTCAAGGCATTGTTGAACAAAGAAGGAAATCTTCCCTTGAAATGTAGGTCTCCACACCAAACGTCCTCTCAAAATCTAACCCTTGTGCCATCACCCACTTCAGACCAAACAAAATCACAGAAGTCTTTCACTCTCTTATGAATCACTTTCCACACACCACACCCAAAGACTTCCCTCACCTCATTGGAGAACCACCCCCTATCAGCCCTATCAGCACATCAGTATCTAAATACAATAATGTCCCTCTAAAGGGCTTGTCTCTCTATCACAAATCTCTAAGTCCATTTCCCAACTAAAGCTTTATTAAATAACTTCAAGTCATTCACCCCCAATCCACCCCCCTCAATGGGGAGCTTAGCTTTGTCCCACCTAACTAGGTGAATCTTCCTCTCCTCCCCAAAGAAAGTCACTTTGGATTTTATCTAATTTTTTCTCCACTGTCGTTGACATTTGAAAGATTGACATATAATAAGTGGAGAGATTAGCTAGAGTGCTATAAGTGTCACCTTAACCCCTTTTGAGAGGTAGTTACCTTTCCAACCTGCCAATTTCCTTTGGAAGCACTCTACAATAGGATCCCAAATAGCCACAACTTTCGAAGAAGCCCCCAATGGTAATCCCAATTAAGCTGTGGGAAAAGAACCAATGGTCCAATATTGTACCCAAACCCCCAAGCTAGCTCCACCCCCTTGACCTCCCCCACTAGAATCAGTTCACTTTTGTTTAAGTTAACCCTCAATCCTAACACTGCCTCAAAGTAAACAAGCACGCATCTTAGGAATCGCAATTGCCTTTCTTTTGCTTCACAAAAAATAATGGTGTCATTCAGGAACAATAAAAGGAAAATCTCCACCCTTTCCCCCCTTTCCCAACTCCCATCCTCTACACTAAACCCCTTTATCAACTCTCCCGCGACCGCCCGATCCAACATTCTACTAAGAGCCTCCATCACCAGCACAAACAAGAATAGGAAAGTGGATCCCCTTGCCTCAATCCACGCAACAAACAAAAGAATCCCACAAGGGATCCATTAATCGAGACCGAAAAGGAAAATGTAGAAAAGCAAGCCCAAAATCCATTTCCTCCAACAATCTCCAATCCCATTTTCTTCAACAGAAACATTAATGAAACCCCAATTAACATGATCATATGCCTTCTCAATGTCCAGCTTACACACCACCCCTGTTCCCTTCTTCTGTCTCCAATCAAGACATTCATTGGCTATCAACACTGCAGCCAAGATTTGTCTGTTACCAACAAATGCATTCTGGCTCTGTGAAATGATGTCCTCCATAACCATCTGCAGTCTCAAAGAGAGTACCTTGGCCATCAGTTTGTATAAGCTGTCCCCTCCTTTTTCGAGATTAAAGCTATAAATGTAGCTTCAAGGCTCTTCTCAAAGGACCCATACCATGCAACTGCTCAAAACTGCCATCACGTCATGTTTGATTACTCCCCAGCAATGCCAATAAAAAACCATTGTGAAACCGTCTGTACATGGGGCCTTATCCCCATCACAAGAATTTAAGGCCTCCACACTTCCTCCTAAAGGGTCTCTCCAGATTTGCAGCTTCTTTCCCACTTATAGCAATGAACACTAAATTATGCAAATCAGGTCTCCACTCCTAGGTCTCACTGCACAGTCTCCTGTAAAACTCCGTAATTCCTTCCCTGATGTCCTCCACACTTTCCAACACTCAGGCATCCTTCCGAATTGAACTTATATTGTTCCTTCTCCTATGAGAACTTGCAATCCTGTGAAAGAACTTTGTATTCGCATCAAGTCTAGTATTTTATTTACCCAAACAATGAACTGCTATATGCTCAAAAGAGATTCCTAGATACGTTAAATCCCGTTTTACTTAAGCAGCTACGCTTGCAATGAGTTGAGAGGAGATTGTGGAAGCTGAAAGTTTCAATCCAAAAAACAACAGTAAACTATACCCTCCTAAAAAGACTGTTTGACCATTTAGAAGTCATACATGTATATAGAAGCTGAAAATTCAGTTCAAGAATTCAATGAATGTTCTCAAGCAGTTACTGGAACGCTATATAAGAGTGGAAAACTTGTCGGTAAATCAAAACACTAAGTAGTATTATCCTTGAGACAATGCATTTGCAAAGCATAAAGGAAACAGCAGACAACAGCAACATAGCGGTAAAGTTGTGAGTAGAAAGTCATACTTATCAACAGCCGTGAAGGGTGAAATATCTTCATCCTTTGAGCTGCTAAGAAGGCGTTGTCTTATGTCTTCATATTTAATAACTGACATGGAGAGGCTCATATACTGCAACTGGTTCAAAGCCATGCGAATATCCCCATTAACTCTTTCTGCAAGTTCCTCAAGTGCAATCTAACAATAATACATTGCAAAAATCTCAGCAAATTTTTTTCCAAGTCAAAAATCTTAACAGATGTACTGATACTTATATAATATATATATATATATATATAAATGAAATAACAATGATGAAGTTAAAATTCAATCCAATGAGTTTTTGCAGTCTCAAATAAGGCAATCTATATTTCATTGAATTTAAAGTATATTTTGCATTATTAATAAGATCATTTATTAACAATTTTCAAGTCGTTTATCCCATGCACTGCACAAGATCAAAGGGTTTGAAGTAATATATATATATATATATATATATATATATATTGACACCACCACCTCTCAATGAGGAGGTTGAGAGTTTGAGCTCCAAATGAGACAAGGCAAGTAAAACTTCATATAGACGTTCTTAACAATTAGTAACATTCAGTATACTTGTTCTCTAACAAGCACCCACATGTCTGTTTAAATATCTCTATACTTTGTGACCTTGAGACTAGTCATGGTTTCGAAAACCAAACGTCAAATATGCTAGTCTATCCAAATTACTAATGCTCCATTAGTAATCCTATGACTAGAAACATATTTAAGAGTAAAGTATAGAGAAGTGTAAGGTCTGCAATTCTTAAGTCTTTAAGAACACATCTTATTAATTTTAATTTATGAACTTATCATGTAAACAAATAATAGTATAAACATGATAATTAAACTTGCCATTTTATTATTAAGATAAATGTAATTGTCTCGAACATAATATTCCTAAAACACTCTTCCAACCAATGGCTTTTAGGGCATGCTACTAATAGTCTTGCATTTCTACAGTATCTCTTTTAGTCCAGGTTAACGGATCTCCTATAGGTTTTTCTCGGTTTTCTCAAGTCTTAGGATAGGTCAAGAGTTGGTGTGGGCACCTAGATTTAGAAGAGACTTCTTTGACTGCGAGGTGGGGGATGTGTGCGGTCTAATGGAGATTTTGAGCAGATTTCCGATGGTTAGGAGGGATGCTATGGTGTGGACACCAAGCAAGCCAAGGAAGTTCAATGTGAAGTCCTTCTGTGGTGAGTTGATGGCCTTGCGAGAGGTACACTTTTCTTAGAGGTAATTTTGGTATTCCCAAGTCTCAACCAAGTTGGTCTTTTTGGTATGGGAAGCGACATGGGGAGCTATTTTAACAATGGAGAATCTTCAAGAAAGGGGAGTGGCATCAATTTGGCCAACTGTTGTTACATGTGTAAGAGCGAAGAGGAAACAATGGAACATCTCCTTCTCCATTGTGAAATGGCTCGGGATTGTTGGTTTTTATTGCTCTAAATATTCGGTTTCACTTGGGTGATGCCTGATTCATTGAGAGACTTGCTCCTTTGTTGGAGGGGTGGAAGATTGAGGGGGGAGGCTAGGAAGGATTAGAAGTTGGCACCTTTGTGTTTGATATGGTGTATTTGGAAGGAAAGGAATATGCGTATTTTTTTTGGGCGTGGAGTTTCCTCCATTTGTCTTCAAGGATAGTGTTTTGAGATTACTTTTTTTAGGGCCAAAGGCTTTTCCAATGTGTGTAGGCTCTAAAGCTGATTTTTTGGGGACTCTTAAGACTTGGGCCTTAAAATGTGGTCTTTCCCTTGTAAATATCGGTTCGCCCCACTCTGGTGCTTTTATTAATATATATACCTTTACTTATCATAAAAGAATTGAGGGTATTTAGTAGTTTCAAATTTGCTAGAAGAGGTAATGAATGATTGTGGCCCATGAGTAATCTTTTGGGTCTAGTTTTGGTATTGGACCCCTTGTTTGTGGATTTAAAAGAATTCATTGCAATTGCAGGAAATAATGGGCTAAATAAAGGAACAAAAATAGAGGGAAACTTGAAAGTTGTCATAAAATGGGTACCTCGCACAAAAGATCTTTTCTGGCTCTCTCTTTAGCCCTATGTCTCCCTAGGAGGTCTTCCTCCACTAGCAGGTTTTTTCAGAAAACTCTATTTATTTAGTAGGCTTATATTGTGTTTTAATAGTCATAGTATTTCTCTTCAACTACTAAAACCTGAACCCCAAAGCTTAGAAATCATTAATTTGCAAGACATAGCCCTAATTCATTTGTTTAGTCCCTGAAGCCACCATTTTCCCATCATACGCCATTACTTCTCCTGCCTCAAAACCTCATTTCACTCTGATTTTTCCCTTTTTTTTTACTTTTTATTTATTTATTTATTTTTGTTGTATGCTTGTCACTTCATATGGTTTCCATGGGATGGTGGCTCTGTCAGGTATAATATTTGTGTGTCGATAAGCCATCCCATTAAAAGGCCTTCTCCTTTTAGAACTCAACAACATTACTATGTAACACCATGAAGTTACGAATATTTCACGTAGTACTTTCGATTGAGAAATCAATCTGAATTCTTTGTTAACCTTCGCTCAATGAAAAAATGGGTCAAATTTAACAGGATCAAACCTATGGAACTTAAGGATGATGGAAGGGAAGAATGGACTTTTCTCTTTGCACTAGATTACTTGTGTCATGGCACAAGTATGAGAAAGGACACAGGTGTAGACATGTCTACCATGCAAAATGTATCCTAGTGGTGTGGCAGTAACAAGGAGGAGAGAGAGAGAGAGAGAAATAGCTTAGCCTTTTATTCATTTAGTCATCGCCAAAGGTTAATCAAATTGCTGGAGCCATCATCATAACAGATCTACAGTTTTCTTCAAACAAGACAGATGAAGTGCTTTTCTTCAATTTCGGACAAAGATATTTTCTTAGTAGTTTTCTATACCCCTTATGTCTTGGTATTTCAAAAGATGCAAATTTATATGTACAATGATTCATGGCTCATGTATTGGTGCCCATATACTCACATGGAGTCATCATCATCACAAATCTACAGTTTTCTTCATACGAGACAGATGAAGTGCTTTTCTTCAATTTCAGACTAAGATATTTTCTTTAGTTGTTTTCTATTCCCCTTATGTCTTGGTATTTCAAAAGATGCAAATTTGTATGGACAATGATTCATGACCCATGTATTGGTGTCCATATACTCACATGGGGTGGGGTCCATCATTATGTGTCCTACTGACGGGACCCACCTCTTGTGAGTATATGGGCACCAACACATGGCCAGCAAAACATTATCCAATTTATATAGCTCCTCCACAATTACTAAATTTCAAGGACCCCACACCAGTAATATTAATAATACCATCCAGTATAGTTAAAGGTTATCTAGATTCACCCTCCTATTTAATTTACATTTTCAAACATGCACCCCCATTATTTGACCTCTTGCACTTTTAAAGTGTCCAAGCATCCTAAAATTTATGGCTCAAGCAGAATCAACACCTGGACATGTACCAGTACCTAAAACCCGTACACAAGTTCATGTAACATCATCTAAGAAGGAAACTTCAACCAAAAAGAACAATCTGCACAGGTAGTGAACAATAGATCCTGAACCTTGCACATTAGCGCATGTGCATTTTAGATTTTGAGGACCACTTAAACCTGGCTGTATTGTCTGCATTCTAAAGGATGGAATAGTGCCAAATGAAGACCTTATTAAATAGCAAACTTAATAATAAAATTGAATAAAACATAAGTTCCTAATGGAGAATCTACCTCATTAACTTGAAGACCTTCTGCCTTTGCAACTTGCAATAACCTCTTTGCCATCTGTCATTTATCAAATCTTAATGTTAGTGACTCCATATTTTGAACTAATCATTTGAAAATGCAAAGCAAAACAGAAAACAGTGCTTGTAGCTCAAATATTGTTATGTTTGCTATGGATGAGCACAAATATTAACAAAGATAGCAAAAGATAGGATTTAGTTGGGGCTCAATCAGGTCAAATCTAGCTGGAAATTTTGAAATGCCAGCTCCTTTAGCAAAATTCCCAACCTAAACCAATTTATTTCAATAAGTCAGCAGGCTGAGCCAGACTTTACCTGCATTAAGTACTCTTGGGTGTAAATTTACCAGCTAGTCATGCAAAAAACTAGATTTTCACAATGCAAAAACAAAACATAAATCGAACACAGCCTTCGCACCAAGATAAGACTATTCAAAATACTTTCTGAAGAATCACAGCAAAAGAACAATTACCATTAAACGAAGTATCAACGGTACACAAGATTAGTTATTAATCAGATGTGACAACCCAATGCTTCCAGAGGCAGGGCAGGTTAGGTAAAGTGCACCAATGTGAATTTTTTTTATATTTTATTTTAACCAAACAAAGAGTAGGAAGTCCCAAGACAAATATCTCTCACAAACTGGGTATTGCTTAAGCTGCACCTTTTGTGCATGATCCAGTAAGGCATACCGTCATTCTGGATTGTGATTTACCGCACACAAAGATCAATGTCTGTGGAAAGAAACTTAAGTGGATTATTCCACAAACGTATCCTTATGACTTAATCATGAGAATAAAATGTGCATCACTAACCTGCAGCATTCTCTAATTCAATTTCAACTCCAGCGTGGCAAGCAATTTCAGAGTGATGATTTAAAAAAAAAAAAAAAGAGGAAGAAACTTTTATCTTATAAGAGGTGAAAGAGCTAACTTCTGATTGCACCAAAGAAAAAAGTAGTCATCAATCTCATGTTTACACTCCAGTCTTAGAAAAAATACCAACTGAAATAAAAGAATATTATAGAATGTGTCCAAGTGAACAGAATAACAGAAATGAGAATTAAAACGACATATCATTGAAACATTTTCATTAAAGTACAGAACAGGAAAAACTATATATTGTTATAAAAATAAGATAACAACAAACAACACAAAAAAAAGACCTGCTGCTTCGTTGGTTTCCGGAAGTTGAGAGGCAAACAATAGTTTACAAGACTCTTTAGTTTCTGACTATAGCGGTCATTACAGATGCAGATGATAGGAATTTTGGAGATCTTGATGCTAGCAATAAGATCAACCACTCCTCCTCTATCTCCAGCTGACATGCCGTCAACCTCATCCATAATAAGCACAGTCTTTGGATGCTTCGACCTGTAATATTAGACAACAATTAATTATGTAATAGTTATTATTAAGGTACTCTTTAATGCATGCATGCAAGGAATTATAATAAGCAAGAGCTGCAAGACCAACCTATCCATGTTGGTGCTGAGGGCTTCATTACGAACAAGTTCCTTTATAGAATTTGCAGCACTTCCATCTATTCCTTTCTCAATTTTAGCATCAGCCTTTCCACGATTGTCGCTAGCATTAACCTAAAAGACATAAAATGGAATACACAAGTGATAAATATAGCCAGACCAAAGAATTAAGTGACGTAATTCGGTATTGAACTAAATGATTTTGTGCACACATAGGAAACTTTTGCAAAAATAAACCACCTCAATCGTTTGGAAACCGAGCATCTGACTAACCAACTTTGCTGATGTAGTCTTCCCTATACCAGGTGTACCACTCAATAGTACAGCCTTTTTAGTGCCAGAATCATTCTGTTTCTTCCCCTTCGCTTTGTTGCCAGAATTCAGGAACTGCTCATTCCAATGAACCAACCAATCATGAAGCTGCTTCACCTGTACATCTTTGTAAATTTGCAATCAGATATCTTAATAAACACTGTTTCCATGAATAAATACTTGTGTATATAGAATTTTAACTTTGAAAAAAGAGCTGGCAAGAGAGCAACTAACAAACGTACCAGTGACTGATTCCCTACTATGTCATTTGGAACCTTTGGCCTGTATTTTTCTGTCCACGGCAACCAAGCTTGCTCCATATTTTGATTTTTCCGCTTAGCAGGAGAGGCACATGGAGTCAAGCCTTTGGGAGCTACACTTTTTGCTGTAGAGGTAACAACTTGATCTTCTAGAAGAAACAGATTGTACTCATTTTAAGAGACTCAAAAGACTAAATGACAAGTTGAAGATTTCAAGAAATTAAGGTCGCTATCAAAAGTATCCAAACAATAACCTTGATAACTTTCACTTATGATAGAATCATAGGGCGTCTCGCAAGTTAAAATATGACTCATTTAGATAACCATTTAAAATGATATCAGCATAGATAATATATCAACATAAATTCTCATATATATGACACAATCACTGTAACGTTTCATAAAATTGGAAAATAAATAATGGATAATATTACTTTTGCATGATAATAAAACTCACGAACATAATAATAGGATGGAAAGAATTTAAACAAAGTAACGTGAAGTGATGATATATAGGGAATAAATGAAAAAGGGTAAAAAAATTGAATTGTAGAAATCAGGAAAAAGGAGCAAGGTTTTCTGGAGTTCGGCTTGTTCGTTCGAATGAGCACCAGAAAGTCTAGTTCGACTTTCATACTCGTTCGACACTCATTCAAACGAAGGGCACTCGTTTGAACAAAGGCCCTGCTTGTTCAAACGAACATGCAATTGAACACTTTTACGTTGCGGGCTGAAAAGCAAAAAATGGCACAACTCACATTTTTTCTTCTCTTCCAAACTCTCTCAAGCCAAGGGAGAAATTAGGGTTTAGAATTTTCATGAACTTCTAAGCCATAACAACACATCATACCACAAAGATTCATCTCTAAGAAGAATCTCACCGATTCAAAATTTGGAATTTCAAAATTTCTTTAAGAACAAAAGATAAAATTTGGGGCTTTTCATTTTCTTTTCAAATTTCTTGCATCTCCTTGTAGATCAACCTTGATTGAGTGAAATAAACGGTATAAATCATTTCTTAGGGTTTGTGGGAAAAGATTGAACCCAAAATCTTAAAATATCTCTCTTTACAAACAAATCCACACTTGTTTTTGAAGCAGGGATTCTAACCTAGATTGAAGGTTGGGTGTTTTCCATGTGAAGCATAATACATTTTCCTTATCTTAAGATTTTCTCTACAATGCCATATTTTGCGCTATATTGCTCATGCCTTGGACTTTAATGAAATGTTGAATATCTTGATTTCATTAGTATTGATATACCTTGTGATAAATGATGAAATTATTTAATGTCATGCATGTGTGTATTTTTCATGCTTGAATTAAATGATTGAATTATTGAAAGTTATGAAGTTGTATCGGCATTGTTGTGTTTTGTGATGAATAATGAAATGACGTGAACTTTGGGGCGTGTTTGTAAATGAAGTGGAAAATGTTGATAAAAGATGAAATGTGAAAATAGAAATGGAAGAGGGGAATGTGGATAATTAATCCTTAAAAAGAGTTGAGGAACAAGAAAGAGTGGCATGTTGTGAGGCCACATTAAAGACCGGGAATATTGTGTGTTGGGGATTGTGTCTCCCTTCGGTTGCAACTCGTAACCCCGCGCGGGTGGTAGTACAGAACCAACGGGTTAGAAGCTCGTGAAGTACTAGGCTTTTCCAGGAGCCATTAGGTGGTTTGACGAGGTGATTATATTTAAGTGAAAGGAATAACGTGAGGCTTAAATGGTAATTTATTTTGCACGCATTTAATTGTAACTATATGATGATTCTCCCATCCATGGATTTAAATCGCGGTCGCGGGATACGAATCAGTCGCAGTCGCGGTGTAACGGTATCGGGAGTATCAGGTCATTCATAACGAGAATCGAAAACCGTAACCGTGAATTTTTTTCAAACACTAGCAAATCTCATAAAAGTTATTGATACACGTATCTTGATTACAATCATCACATTTTAATCTTTTTTACTATTAATTTTTAATTTTCTAGCACCTAAAAAGATTTTTTTTATATAAATAACACTTAAGAAGATATTTTATTAATTTATATGGATATTTTAAAGTTAAACTAACAAGAATTATCATTTAATTTGAGTGACATTACAAAGAATAATATAAATAATAAAAAATAATAATTTTAAGCATGAAAATTAATTTAGTTGATTAGTTATAGAATAAAAAAAAATTAAAAATTTTGAGACCAAGAGGTCTTTTCGAGTTCGTATTGACCTGAATGTTTTGGTAACCCATTTTAATTTTTTTTAGATTATTTTGTTAAGTATCTCTCTTATATATAAATGTTATAAAAAAATAAATCATAAGAATTCTATAGAAAAAAAATAAAAATAAATGAAAATTAAAAAATTAAAGGAAAAAAAAAACATAAAATAGATGTAACAATCCCATAACGGTCTTGTAACGGCCTGTAAGCTGTGAATTTTAGTAACACCGATATATTGATCAGTATCGGTATCGGAGAATCAAAAAACCGATACGTAACAATCGATATGTAATGTAACGGCCGTTATTTAACACCATGCTCCCATCTATTAATTGTTATGTTTTCTTGTGATTGGATTGACGATTTGCATTGTTGGAGACATGATGAATAATCTATTGATATATGTGCATGTTGGTTGGACACTTGCTTAACACTTCATATCTCACATGCTACACTTTGCACCACCTTAACTTTCCCTATTCTAGAATCTTTACTAGGGTTGTTGTTTTGACCCCTACCAGATGCAAGCAACGGCAAGGAGCTGGCACCTTGATGATATGGATTAAAAGGACATCTCTTTTGAGACTTATGTTTAATTTTGGGATGCAATTAAATTCACAACTTCTATTTCATCTTTCGTTATTTTTGGAAATGTAAAAGACCCTATGGTCTTTATATGTTGATGTGAAGGCTCGAAAGCTTCAACAAAACTAGTATTCTTTTGACTAAGAAATAACAATCACAAGTTGAATACACTTTTGGAATGTATGTATGTATGTAAACCTTCTTGGGATATGTGTATGAAATGTAAATGAACATTTATGTTATGAAAACTAAAGTGAAAATATGCTAATCACAGGGTGGTTCAAGATATACAAGAATTGTTTATTTAACTTGACCTTAATTTACAGGATCAACCACGGGTCTTTGGGGCCCAAGGCGTGACAATCACAATACAAGAAATGTGTGCTAATGTAGACACGTTGTATAGTGCAACGGAGAAAAAAGTTCAAAGAATAAATGTGAAGATAATAAAAAGGGTAAGATGTCAACGGGCAAGTATGGAACGGGTACAACCCTATCCCAAACCCTCCCACTTGAAAAAAAAATCCTTCTAAACCCGCTCCGATTACATTAAAACCATAGCCATCCCACCTCGCCTTGCCTCGCCTCACCTTGATTTTACTAAAATTTATTATTCTCATTAAAAAATAATAATAAAAGTAAATTTTTAATTTTTAATATTATTATTCCAAAATTATGTATATTCATGGAAATGTTAGGTAATTTAAAATATAAAAGGGTATTTTAGTAATTTCATACTATAATCAGGGCAGGTTGGGTTGAGTTTAAACCTTACTTTCCCAAACTCGCTCAGGTTTGTCAAAGGGTAGTGCCTAAGAAGCATGGATACGAACACGGGACATGGATACAACACGACACGGATACGCAATACGTTATTTCTTAAAAAAGTAGGACACAAATACGTTAGGGATATGTTGAATATATATATATATATATATTATTTTTTATATGACCATATAATAAAAACCTAATATTATTGCAATTAAACTTGATATAAAAACACACAAATTTAAAAAATATTATTCAGATATTAAAATAACAAAGTCATTAAATAAAAATTAAAGAACTTCTTCATTTAATCATCAACATCCATGATTCAAGTGTCCAGACACGTGTCCGGGAAGTGTCCGAGAGTGTCGGTGTCCGACACGTATCCGACACGGACACGTGAGCCAAAATAGAGTATCCGTGCTTCTTAGGGTAGTGCCTATTTGCCTAGGTGACCGGACAAGACAATTTTTAGTCTTAATGCCTCAACATGTTCCATGCCAGGTGTCTTCAAAAAGGCAATACCTAAACGATCGCCTTAGGCTACATGAGAGGTGACTTGGCGATAGCTTTTTTAATTGTAACGTAGCTTACTTGTATGTCCCTTATGTTTATATTATTATTTAATTAACTTATTTAACAATTTTATAAGAGGCATATCGGTATGAAAAAACATAGTTGTAGTCTAAAATAATTATTATCCAATCCATCATATCAATACAAGTATTATTAGTAAGCATTAGTACAAAATCGGCGCATTAAACATTTAAATTATTTGAGTTATTGCCATAAATACAAAGCTTTGAGAAGAAAAACACCTTTAGCATGTAAAAAATTACAAGTAGGGATTGATTGCACAATAACCACTAAATTGCCATCATTCTTCACTAAATCTGAGTCTACCCATGATAAAACATCTTCCCTCCATCAACTAGTTTGGCCACTTATATGTGAAGTCTTCCCAACATAGCATGACCTTTAAGAATTAGTTTAAAGGTTATGAGATTGGACCTATCATGTCTCTTCATTATTAGGACCGAGTTCACAAAGATTTCTTTTTATATAAGATTTAAATAAATAACAAAACTTTGAATATTCATTGAGAAGAAAGAACCAAAGCGTAGAATGGTTAATCACTTTAATACGTTATGTGTCACCTTTAGATTGAATGTTTTAGTGTTACTTGATAATTATTATAATATAAGATAATATTTAACTTAGAATGAATTAGCTTTTAATGTCTAATATATATTTTTTTATTTTTTTAAAAGTTAGCATATTGCAATCACTCAAGCTAGCACTTTTTATCACTCGCTTTTCAGTAATGTAGAACCTTAACGACCTTAAGGGCACCTTTCACCTTTAATTATACTGAACTCTCGCTCCTAATTCTATCGAAGCTTTTTCACCTCTTTCCTCCAAACCTTCACCTAATCCATTTATATACTTCCCAAACCTGTCCCATTAGAGGGGGAGCAGGGCTTGTTACTCAAAAAAATCTTGCCCCATTGACATCCCTAAACAAGGGAAATTTTGAAGGCAAGAAATTCAAGAAGTTGAATAAAACGTTGATTCTCTTTCTCCAATAAAGAACAGGCTAAGATCATTCTTAGTTAATACTAAATACAATTTGAAAATTTTTAACAGTCCACAATAAATTTCATATTATGCTTTCATTCCCCCTCTAATGATCATCAAGCATGCCAAGTTTTGTTTCTCACCAACAAAATGCCTTTCAGTTTTAGTAACCCAAATCAACAACTTTTCTATGAATTTTTGTTGAAATGGTGAAGGCCTGATAAGCAAAAATGTGATCATATTGTCCTGCTAAAGTAATCTAAATGCAGGCATAAAACTAACAAATTTCCCTCCCAAAAGCACTAAAACTTCGAATATGGAGCTAATCAAACTATAGTTACGTTATGGCACGTTAGAAAACTAAAAAGAAGGTGAAGATCAAGAGACATGATTTGCAAAACATAATTCAAATTACACAAAAGACTAGGAAGAAGCTGATTATCAACTAAGACAAGCATATCCACGTCCCCAAATAAACTGCAACGACCCTAGCAATGAGGTTGTTTTTGGATGACACCTTATAATGCATTTCAACACCTTCAATATAATAAACGTAACTTATAATATGTTATCATTTTAATTTCTAATAAGAGGATAAGATAGCAGCAATGAATTCCTACGTATGAGAGGACACCCGTGCCAACAGGACCAATCCCTTGACGTGCAACCCCCCAAAATGTAAATATTTTCAAATATACTTTCAATTCAGACACATTGCCAAACTTGGTACTTGGTAGGATACACATTGGACATAACAGTACATGGTTGTTATAAAATTCAAAAGAATGAAAAGAAAAACAAATAAATAGAGGTTCTTATAAAAACAATTAACAAGGACCAGTATTGAAAAATGTTCAATATCATAAGGGTTACAATAGGAAAGGAGAAAACAAGACTGGTGAAGAACAAGAAGAACATAGAAGAGTAAATCTATTCTATTACATTAAGCCAACACGCCTTTATTGATGTCTTTTCTAAAAATTTGCCACTTGACAATGAAGAGCGAATTCTAATAGGCTAAGAGACACAAAGTACCCAATTAATAAACAAAGCAACCACTAAGAAACATATCAGATGTCGAAATGAAAATTGAAGGTGAAATAATTGAATAATAGAGTTATTTGGGGCATACTCTTCTGTTCTACTTTTTGAGGACTTCTCTTGGGTGGAGAAATAACAACCTTATCCACGGTCTCTTTGTTTCTTCTCTAGCAATTGCTTTTGCTTGATTAGATGCACGGATCAAATCAAACACCCATCCTCACTAAGAAAGGCAGTTCTATAGAAGGACATAAAAGGCAGAAATAAATTAAGAGGGAAAAGAAGGAAACGAATGAAAATAATATATACTAATGTGAGATAACAAACCCCAGTTCTTTAGCTTTAGAGGATTTTCGCCCCTCAATATCTTCATCGCATAAGAGATAATTCTGCGAAGGAACAATGTTGGTATGTTAATTACACCCCACCATTAGCAATAGGCCCCAAGCAAAGAATGAGAGTAGTATAAAATGACCGTTTTTTTGCTGACTGATCCAGTAACACGACCCCCGTAGCGTTTAATCAAATCTTCTGCCTCTTCTCTTTCCAAACTGGAGATATAACCAAACCTTAAGATATAATCAAGCTAATTTGATGATAAATTTAATTGACCAATATGCCAAATGAACTAGTGAAAAAAAAAGCCCATAGATTAGAGTTGCAGGTCATCATAACATGCAAAACATGAGCTCAAAATTGATTTTGGGATGGACATGTACTACTATCAATTACACTGATCAATAAAATGTACTACTATCAATTACATTGACCAGCTTCCGAGCAAGATGTGATCTAGAGCACAAAGAACAACAGGATTTTACATATTAATCCCTAGTAAAAGTAAACAACCTCGTTGAGATGAGAGAAGATACCTGTCAAGCGTTCCACTAATTACAAAAGTCAAACCAGCTAAACAATCAGGAGCACCTTCAGGAATTTCCTGACACACATAAAAGATCTTTCAATGTCAACATTCTCTTGAAATAATCATTTTCATTAACTAAAACAGATGGTATTATTAATTCTACACCTTTTCTCCTTTGTGTGGAGGATCTTTTCTTTCACCAAAATTCATGAATCCACCCCTTCCTCCACCACCTCTGCCTCTCCCACCAGCTGGTGCTGCTGATGCACCTCTTCCACCACGGCCTCGTACACTGGATTTAAGAGAAGATTTAGTACATTTCTCGTTAACATTATCTTCATCACTTTCATCAATATCCATGCTTCTTCCACCAGCCGGCCCCGCTGACACACCTCTTCCACCACGACCCCTTCCAGCAGATTTAAGATGAGATTTGGTATATATATCATCAACGATATCTTCATCACTTTCATCAATATCTACAAGTTTCTGGGCAATTCCCCTACCCGAACCACCCTTCAGTTTCTTGCTGGGAGTGACGTCAACTGAGCCCTTCCTAGAACTGGGCAAGACAAAGTCATCATCATCATCAACTTTGTGAAGTTTCTTCCCGGGTGGGTTT